>JAXIVJ010006991.1:2500-57500 GCA_036785665.1 Chirona hameri
TTGTGTTCAAAATTGGTGTGTGGTTAGGGACCCACCCCTCAGCCGCCACTTCCCACAAGTCAGGGGTGGGGTGCCTCTGCACGTGCGCACGTGCACACCCCTATTATATATATCAGGAACGGTTGAGCCGATTGTGTTTATATTTGGGGTGGGGTTACTGGTTAGGGACCCTCAACCGCCGCCTTCCCACAAGTCAGGCCCGCCCGTCAGGGATAGGGTGTCTCAGCACGTGCGCACGTGCACACCCCTATTCCATATCTCAGGAACGGCTGAGCCGATTTTGTTCAAATTTTGTTTGCGGTTAGGGACCTCTCAGCCGCCACTTTTTCAGAAGTCATGGGTGGGGTGCCTCTGCACGTGCGCACGTGCGCACCCTTTGTGTATCTCAGAAACTAATTGCCCGATGGAGTTGAAATTCGCCATACATATCCTTCGCGCTCGCTCGTTCATCGCCAACTACGGCGCCTTACTGGTTTGTTAGACAGAAAATTATATTATAAAATTATAAAAAATTGGTTTGTTAGGAAAAATATGATTATAAAGTTGGTTTGAAAAGCACCCAAACTCGCACCTTCACACGCTAGAACATTGTTTGGACGCCTTAATTTTTTAGTTGCTAGGATTTGTTTTTCTCGTCAGATGTGACTTTGACTCGTAAGAGGATGAGTCGACTCAACATTGACTTGAGCAGCATCCAGACGACTCAACTTTGACTCAAGCGACATCCGTGTGACTCAACTCTGACTCAACTCAACCCCCTATTTTTCTTAAGTGACTCGACTGTCTCAAATGAAGCCCCTATTTTTTGTAAGCGACTCGACTCTGACTCAAGTTGAGTTGCGTCAGTTTTGAGTCAAATTTGACTCACCGACTCTGAGTCTTTACGTCAGTCCCTGACAGGAAGAACAGAAAATGGAGCGACTTTGACTGGACGGAATGTATCTAAATTGCGTCCGCTTGTGCTTACTCTAAAGACTGTTTCGACGAGTTCAAACGTGTGGCAGATTATGTGCCGGAAATCGCTTATCATAACAACGAAAAACACTTTTGTATGCTTCGCTAACTGGGAAACTGAATGAATAGAAATAAAACTACCAAAGAAAACAGCCAAGTTACTCTTCAGTGGCATTACGCAGAGTTGATGTGACAAAAGGCACGCAACTTTTGTGTGAATATCTAATGTTATTTCTATGTTTTGGAAAATATTTGAGCGGTGAAAATCTCTCCCAGCGGATAGTGGGCTAAGGTTTTGTTTCAAGGATCGTTCCGACCATCTCAATCCAAACTGGTATATCCATTTCTCACAAAGCCACGAACAACTCACATTGAAGTTAAATATTTAATTTGCCACCATATCGGTATTACTTCAGGCTGATAGGATCTTAATAAGTCCGTTTTATTTCATAGTATGCCAGGAAATGGATCTCTGTGGCGGCTTAACTGAACGGACTGATCTGCCGGCCGAACGCAGCCCAGATTTACGGGTCTTTCCTCCTTTCTCTCCATTCGGCTCCAGCAGCGCTGAATAGGAAATGGGTGCCCGCTCATCTTCTGCAACCCCTGTGGATCCGATTTTAAGGATGACGTATGACCGCGGCTTACGACGTCTTCAATTCAAAATGGACGGCCTGCAGTGTTTAGGGGGAGCCGGGCTGTAGCGGTGTGAGTTATGTTGCGCACATTTCAATGGACGGCCTGCAGTGTTTAGGGGGAGCCGGGCTGTAGCGGTGTGAGTTATGTTGCGCACATTTCAATGGACGGCCTGCAGTGTTTAGGGGGAGCCGGGCTGTAGCGGTGTGAGTTATGTTGCGCACATTTCAATGGACGGCCTGCAGTGTTTAGGGGGAGCCGGGCTGTAGCGGTGTGAGTTATGTTGCGCACATTTCAATGGACGGCCTGCAGTGTTTAGGGGGAGCCGGGCTGTAGCGGTGTGAGTTATGTTGCGCACATTTCAATGGACGGCCTGCAGTGTTTAGGGGGAGCCGGGCTGTAGCGGTGTGAGGTATGTTGCGCACATTTCAATGGACGGCCTGCAGTGTTTAGGGGGAGCCGGGCTGTAGCGGTGTGAGTTATGTTGCGCACATTTCAATGGACGGCCTGCAGTGTTTAGGGGGAGCCGGGCTGTAGCGGTGTGAGTTATGTTGCGCACATTTCAATGGACGGCCTGCAGTGTTTAGGGGGAGCCGGGCTGTAGCGGTGTGAGTTATGTTGCGCACATTTCAATGGACGGCCTGCAGTGTTTAGGGGGAGCCGGGCTGTAGCGGTGTGAGTTATGTTGCGCACATTTCAATGGACGGCCTGCAGTGTTTAGGCGGAGCCGGGCTGTAGCGGTGTGAGGTATGTTGCGCACATTTCAATGGACGGCCTGCAGTGTTTAGGGGGAGCCGGGCTGTAGCGGTGTGAGTTATGTTGCGCACATTTCAATGGACGGCCTGCAGTGTTTAGGGGGAGCCGGGCTGTAGCGGTGTGAGTTATGTTGCGCACATTTCAATGGACGGCCTGCAGTGTTTAGGGGGAGCCGGGCTGTAGCGGTGTGAGTTATGTTGCGCACATTTCAATGGACGGCCTGCAGTGTTTAGGGGGAGCCGGGCTGTAGCGGTGTGAGTTATGTTGCGCACATTTCAATGGACGGCCTGCAGTGTTTAGGGGGAGCCGGGCTGTAGCGGTGTGAGGTATGTTGCGCACATTTCAATGGACGGCCTGCAGTGTTTAGGGGGAGCCGGGCTGTAGCGGTGTGAGTTATGTTGCGCACATTTCAATGGACGGCCTGCAGTGTTTAGGGGGAGCCGGGCTGTAGCGGTGTGAGTTATGTTGCGCACATTTCAATGGACGGCCTGCAGTGTTTAGGGGGAGCCGGGCTGTAGCGGTGTGAGGTATGTTGCGCACATTTCAATGGACGGCCTGCAGTGTTTAGGGGGAGCCGGGCTGTAGCGGTGTGAGGTATGTTGCGCACATTTCAATGGACGGCCTGCAGTGTTTAGGGGGAGCCGGGCTGTAGCGGTGTGAGGTATGTTGCGCACATTTCAATGGACGGCCTGCAGTGTTTAGGGGGAGCCGGGCTGTAGCGGTGTGAGTTATGTTGCGCACATTTCAATGGACGGCCTGCAGTGTTTAGGGGGAGCCGGGCTGTAGCGGTGTGAGTTATGTTGCGCACATTTCAATGGACGGCCTGCAGTGTTTAGGGGGAGCCGGGCTGTAGCGGTGTGAGTTATGTTGCGCACATTTCAATGGACGGCCTGCAGTGTTTAGGGGGAGCCGGGCTGTAGCGGTGTGAGGTATGTTGCGCACATTTCAATGGACGGCCTGCAGTGTTTAGGGGGAGCCGGGCTGTAGCGGTGTGAGTTATGTTGCGCACATTTCAATGGACGGCCTGCAGTGTTTAGGGGGAGCCGGGCTGTAGCGGTGTGAGGTATGTTGCGCACATTTCAATGGACGGCCTGCAGTGTTTAGGGGGAGCCGGGCTGTAGCGGTGTGAGTTATGTTGCGCACATTTCAATGGACGGCATGCAGTGTTCAGGGGGAGCCGGGCTGTAGCGGTGTGAGTTATGTTGCGCACATTTCAATGGACGGCCTGCAGTGTTTAGGGGGAGCCGGGCTGTAGCGGTGTGAGTTATGTTGCGCACATTTCAATGGACGGCCTGCAGTGTTTAGGGGGAGCCGGGCTGTAGCGGTGTGAGTTATGTTGCGCACATTTCAATGGACGGCCTGCAGTGTTTAGGGGGAGCCGGGCTGTAGCGGTGTGAGTTATGTTGCGCACATTTCAATGGACGGCCTGCAGTGTTTAGGGGGAGCCGGGCTGTAGCGGTGTGAGGTATGTTGCGCACATTTCAATGGACGGCATGCAGTGTTTAGGGGGAGCCGGGCTGTAGCGGTGTGAGTTATGTTGCGCACATTTCAATGGACGGCCTGCAGTGTTTAGGGGGAGCCGGGCTGTAGCGGTGTGAGTTATGTTGCGCACATTTCAATGGACGGCCTGCAGTGTTTAGGGGGAGCCGGGCTGTAGCGGTGTGAGTTATGTTGCGCACATTTCAATGGACGGCATGCAGTGTTTAGGGGGAGCCGGGCTGTAGCGGTGTGAGTTATGTTGCGCACATTTCAATGGACGGCCTGCAGTGTTTAGGGGGAGCCGGGCTGTAGCGGTGTGAGTTATGTTGCGCACATTTCAATGGACGGCCTGCAGTGTTTAGGGGGAGCCGGGCTGTAGCGGTGTGAGTTATGTTGCGCACATTTCAATGGACGGCCTGCAGTGTTTAGGGGGAGCCGGGCTGTAGCGGTGTGAGTTATGTTGCGCACATTTCAATGGACGGCCTGCAGTGTTTAGGGGGAGCCGGGCTGTAGCGGTGTGAGTTATGTTGCGCACATTTCAATGGACGGCCTGCAGTGTTTAGGGGGAGCCGGGCTGTAGCGGTGTGAGTTATGTTGCGCACATTTCAATGGACGGCCTGCAGTGTTCAGGGGGAGCCGGGCTGTAGCGGTGTGAGGTATGTTGCGCACATTTCAATGGACGGCCTGCAGTGTTTAGGGGGAGCCGGGCTGTAGCGGTGTGAGTTATGTTGCGCACATTTCAATGGACGGCCTGCAGTGTTTAGGGGGAGCCGGGCTGTAGCGGTGTGAGTTATGTTGCGCACATTTCAATGGACGGCATGCAGTGTTTAGGGGGAGCCGGGCTGTAGCGGTGTGAGTTATGTTGCGCACATTTCAATGGACGGCATGCAGTGTTTAGGGGGAGCCGGGCTGTAGCGGTGTGAGGTATGTTGCGCACATTTCAAGAAGAATGTGCAAGTGTTTGGTGTGTAGTAACATTAAAGGAAATAGTTCACCGTTATTGTTTTCCAAACACGATTTGATTATATTTTGAAATACTTTTTTGTTATTGTAAAAAATGGCCATACATCGCGCCGATTCAGGACAGAAGGTCGTAAATTATCAATTTGATCAAAACTATATACATACCTACTCTCTGAGTCAGGGACCTCACGTCACGCGAATGAGAAGAAAAAAATGGTTCAGCCAACCAGATTCGAAAGTAGTCGCGTAAGGATAGACTCGCATTAGACTCGCATTAGAAAGTTCGCTTGCTAGCACAGTATAAGGCGCCCAACTCCAGCTGCAAGCTGATTGGCTGATTGTATAGCCTCTGCCCAGGCTATCGTAAGCACCGCATTCTTTCGTAAGCACCGCATTCCTTCGCCCAAAAAAAATCAAATATATTCGGCTGGAGAGTCTTTCAGTCAAAAAAACTTGCAGATAGGGGTTTCCCAACACGGGCTACACAACTGCTATCTCAGTTCAAAACTCCATGTTGAAAGTGAACTATTTCCTTTAACGTGACCATAAGGCTTAACATCATAAGCATAAGATAAGCACTTCCAGCAGCATTCCACAAAAAAGTCTAGTTACAGCTAGTTTATACAATACCGCCTTAGTGTTACAGTGACAAACAAGATCTTGTTGGTGTGAATATTCCGAATTCGTTGTCATCACTGGAATCAGGGACACTGATTTTTCAGAATCGGTATTTGTGTGTTCGTGTTGCTGACGAGTAAGTCGTTTGCTGTAAGAGTTGGTTTGTGGAAGGCGGATTTTTTTGTAAGGGACACGGCTCGGTGATCGTGACTGGACTAAGCTGACTGAAGGGATGAAGGTTATGCAGGGAACCCATTAAATTGACACGGTGCCGAACAAAGTCACTTAAGACGCATTTGATCCGAAATGTGCGACTGGATCGCCTTTAATGGCCGCAGTGCTATTTTAAGGTTTTGATGACACTATTAATTTTGTTTTCAAACCACTGTATTTTTGTCTCTCTTCATTCTCACATTTGCAACCAATTTTGCTTCAGGAAGGGTCTCTCAACATATATGTATTGCTACAAGATAAAATCAGAGGATTTGAGCACAACAAAATAACTTGTGGGATATACTTAGACTTAAAAAGGCGTTTGACACGGTCGATCATAGCATACTATTAAGCAAACTTGGCGCATATGATTTCGCGGATACATTTATAAATAAGATTCACTCGTATTTAACTGATAGATATAAATGTGTCGAATACCTATATACAAAATCCAATCTGCGAAAAATAAACATTGACGTTCGGCAGGGTCTCCATTTTGGGACCTCTTCTCTTTATCTTGTACATAAATTATTTTCAAAATGTTAGACAGGCATTAACATTATCATATGCTGATGATACAGCAGTTTTATTTCAATCTGGCAATGTCATTGAACTACAATACGTGCTAGACTCAAATTTACTAGTTATTTGCAAATGGCTTCAGATAAACAAACTCCTTGAACGCAAACACAAACTTTTTCCAACTATATAACCTTGCTGTTCAAAACATAAAATAAGAGTAATTTTAAACGACGCGGATATTAAACATTCTGAGGCCGTGAAGTATCTTGGTGTATTTATTGATACAAATATTAAGTGGAAGAGTCACATTGAGCACATTGCAACCATTATAAGTCGTAACATGGAATAATTAATCGGTCAAAATGTTTTCCTTGGCCGTGAACATTGCAAACATTGTTGTACAATTGTTTAGTGTTGCCTTATCTTAATTAATGGTGCTTAATTTGGGGCCACTCATCACGATCAGTAATCAATAAGCTATTCATCCTGCAGAAGAAAGCGGTAAGAACTATTGATAATCAGCCCAGAATTGCATATTCAAATCCAATATTTGCTCAACTTAAATCCTTAAAATAAAAGACATTGCCAAACAACAATCCGTTCTCGTAATGCATAGTGTCATCACCCAGCATGCCCCACCCTTGATCAGATCAATCTTCCATCTGTCTTCAACTTATCATTGCGAATCAAGAAGAACGCGTCATTTCAATTAAATATTCATTATAAAACTTTACCGCATCTGTACATTAGCATGGCTTAGGCTTGGTCCAGTCCACGTCTATGGAATTCCTTCATATCACCTACTTTGCCACAGCTAAATACAATACCCCTCACAAACCAACTAATCAAAGCAATCACAAAGCGCCAAATACTTGAGGAATATGTTGAAGCAATACAGTAGAGAATAGACACATCACAATATTTATGATATGGTACCTTACATAGGTGGTACCTTATCAATATGATAAATCAAGTACCTACACAATGATTAATCTGTACTTTTTTTGTATAATTAATGTGTACTTAATTAATGTGCACTAGTTTAGTTTAGCTTAGTTTATTCAATGTATCATCAACGGGCAAAAGTGGCCCAATTACAGACGAAGTCACTAGACAAAAACAGACATAAAACAAACGAATGGACAAAGTTAAAACAACATCACACTTCGGTTATCCTTCTTGTCGCGCACATAGGTGATCACATGATTCTTAAAATGCAAAGCACTGTGATACCACACATCGATGTCACGGTTGCGGTCCAGAAAGGCGTTGCAAAGTTTCGGTATGCGACAAAACGGGTGTATATCATAAGTACCCAGAATCCACAAATACCCGAGTCCATAAGTTCCCGAGTTCATAAGTACCCAAGATCCATAAATACCCGAGTTCACAAGTACCCAGAATCCATAAATACCCAAGATTCATAAGTGCCCAAGATTCATAAGTACCCAAGATCCATACGAACAATTTCTAACTGTGTTGACACGAGCATGCGGTACATGAAAGAGCCTCGACTCCGGAGCACGTGAGATAGGGCAGTCAAGGGGAACTTTTCCAACAGAAAGGATGACTTGAGTGCATGACAGTGAACATCGCGGATAAACATAATGTGCTGTTCACGCTGTACCGCTAGTGATGTCATTCGAAAGAGCGCCAACAGAGCACCATACTCAAAGGACACGCCTGTTTCGCGACATCTACCACACAGCCATGTCAGAAATGTATGTGGTACGCGCTCTGTTCGTTTCATATGGACCTCTGCGGCTCCACCCCACACCACTCCAGCAAACTCTAAGATAGAGCGAACGTTTGCGCAGTATGCGGCCAGCACATGCTTTCTGTTACATTGACGCAGTGATCTGCCATGCTTACCGGTTTGGAATGACATCAACATACCCAATCAAGGCCCTATAACAACCCAATGCTACCCAATGCCCAATTCTCTGTTAGCTTTACGAACTGTGATTTCCACGTGCTCACTAAACGTAAGCTTTTCGTCCAGGAAGACACCTAAATGACGCATCACACTGACTTTCCAGCTGTTCTCCTGGGGTATATACATGTTAATAGTCGGGGCACGTCGTAAAGTTATGGCCAGCACTTTACACTCTGGGTGATTCAGTTTGAGCTGCCAACGCGTAGACCAATGGCACAGATTGTCCAACTGCTGCTGTAAAATTACAGCGTCAGCAGTGGAGTCTACCTTGCAATATGCAGCTTTACGTCATCAGCGAACATCAAGTAGTCCGCCTGTACGCACTCTGGTAGGTCGTTTATGAAGCAGGCGAACAGCAGTGGTGACAGGAGTCCACCCTCTGGCGCGCCTCCTGACGGTACCGGCGCCCACTGTGAACACTTGCCCTTCACAACAACCCGCTGTTCTGTCAGAGAGGTAGGATTTACACCATGAGAATGCTTTGCCTGAAAGATATGACTTTTTAAGCTTATGAAGAAGTAGTTTGTGATTTACGCTTTGAAATGCCGAATAGTCTGTATAAATTCCATCTGTTTGAGATCCAGCGGATATGTTGCTCCAGGTTGTGTGTACCATCGTCAGCAGGTCCGATGAGCAGGAGCGGCCAGGCATAAACCCATGTTGCTTATCTGATAGGGCCGGTTTAACATGCTCAAACAAGGCGGCAAACACGACGCGTTCCAGCTCCTTGCTGACTGCAGCGGCAGTAACGACACAGAGCGGTAGTTGAATGGCGAGCTTTTTGTACCTTTCCTGTGTATCGGCACAATGTTGGCGCGTTTCTATAGCTTAGGAAACACGCCCTGCTCGAAAGAGAGTCTACAGAGCGTGATGACCGGCACTGTCAACTCGTCAGCACATTCTCGGATAACACGGCCACTAATGTTATCCGGACCGCTCGCCTTGCCAGGGTTTATGCCTCTAAGTATGGCCCTAGCATTCTTTTCGGAGACATGAAAACAACGCGACGGGTCCAGATCATACACAGGTGCTTGGGCTTCATCCGGTACTGACGGGTCAGCAAACTTGCTAGCAAAAGTGTGGTTAAACAGTTCAGCTTTAGCGGTGTCGTCCACTATTTTCTCATTCCATTTAAAAGTGGGGGTATTTCACTGTTTCTGCCCTTGGCACTCTTAAGGAATGTCCAAAAACGTTTAGAGTTTGTTCTAAGATCATCGGTCAGGCCTTTTAAATAATCACAAAACTTAGAACTCGCGAGTTGTTTTAAAAAAAAAACACGTTTCTCACTGAATAAAGTACTAAATACTTAATCATAATACACCTAGAATACATAGTGAACATTAAACAACAAAATACACATGAATAAATAGTATACATAGTAAACGCTACAGCAATAGTACTAGCAATAATAAATAATAAATAGCAATACCCAGCGGTGTCGATTTTTCAAAACGGTTGGGGGGGGGGGGGGGATGGGGGGCGAACACACTGGCGGATCCAGCCTCTCTCCATGGGGGTGATCTTTTTGTGGCTAAAAGGTACCCCATTTCTCTTCCTCTGCGGATTTGGGTCGATCACCTTTTTTTGGTATTCGAGCTTAAGAAATTTACTTTTCAAACTCACAAAGATTGATTTTGTGGATTTTTTCAACAAAAAAAAAGTTAGTTTTTCTTTTTAGGGTCAAAATTACAAATTTTCGCGAATCCGAGATAGCCATTTTGAAGAGAATGTCATTTCCTTTCTTTTAACTTTTTTTACCAAAAATTGCTTCAAAACTTTATTTTCTACGATTGTTTAAGCATTTATCATTTTTCCACCAAAAATGACATGACGTCAACGTCATTATCTGCCAAAACTCTACATCAATGTCATTGGAATTTGGTGAAAGAAGTAGAATTGATCCAGCATAAGGTACTGAAAGTTTGACGTTAATATCTATCATAGTTTTCAAGTTATTGAGAAAATCCGGTAGGGGGCAGATTCTGACCCCACCCCACCGGGGCGAGGATTAAGTGTCACGGGGGCTCCTTGAATTGCATCAGGTGCGCTGTTTTGTCTATCATTGAAAGCAAGGGATACATCACAACTTCAAATTAAATCGCTCGAGAAAAACAAACTTCCGTTTTTATGAAGTTTTCTCCTAAGATCATAGTTTTTTTCTCACTTTCGTGCAGGGAACACGCGGGGGGCATACTGGTATTGAATGCCATCCCAGATTCCTGTGGGCGGAGGTATTTGTCCCCGATGCCCACCCCCTCCTGGATCCGCCAGTGCCAGTAATTACCGCCAAGGAGAGCCTCTGCCAGACACTTAATGGAATTCATTTTCCCATTTTTCAAATTTTTTTATAAGCAATTGCGAAACTTGTGTCATGCCGCGAAGCGGTGCGAAATTTTCCGGTTTTTGACTGTGGATAGTTAGATTCTCACTGCTGCAAAGACAATTTTCACGATTTTACGATAAATGGGGAACCCGCGGGGACATACTTGTATTGAATGCCCCCCCCCGTCCGATTCATGTGGGGGGGGGGGGCATTTTCCCCTGATGCCCCCTCCCCCTGGATCCGCCAGCGGCCGAACGAACACATTTTTAAGAAATTCTAGGCAACTTGTACAAAGGACAGTATTTGTAATCAATTCATAATGCAAAAACAGACGAAATCTCATGAGTTTGGGAATTCTGTCGGACGGCCCCTCAAACCAACGTTTTGGGCCGGTCTGCATCCGCCAGAAGGCCCGAGTCCTTACTTGGAACCCTTACTTAGTAAAACGGCAATGTTAACCTGCCATTGACGGGGGGGTAAATATCTCCCCCTGACGAATTTTTCGCAATAGCTCAAAAACCGATAGCGATATCAACGTGAAACTTTGGGTACCTTCCCCTACACCAATTTTTACGTCTTCTGTGCATAAATGAAACAATTTTGTCGTAAAAATTGAGATATAACGAAAATAGTGACGTCACTACACATGAGTTCGGCGAATAAAAAATAAGCTAAACTGTAAGAGATCATATACATACAAAGTCTATATTTTGGGGGGGAAATGCAATAAAAACATCAGAAAAAAGCAAATGGCAAGGGTTACAAAATAGATTCTCGGATTTGTGAAAACTTTAGTTTTTGACCCCTAAAAAACATTTAAATAAATCAATTAAAACAACTATTTCATCGGAAAAATGCCCTAAAAATAAAACATTGTAAATATGTAAAAGTTCACCGGATTTTGCATCTTTATACATAAAGAGGTGATTTAAAACAAACTTTTCTTAGTAAAAGCTGCGTAGAATTTCTTTTGAAATAGGAAACGTGTCAATTTGTTGCCCATTTCAGGCGGTTTGGGAGGCTTGGCCGCTTTGCCCCCTCTTGGATCCGCCAGCGGCCAAAAACATTCAGGGGCCGAGTGGGTACCGTTGGGGGGGAGGGTACCATTGGGGGGGGGGCGGGGGCCACCCCAAGAGTATATAAATCGACACCTATGGCAATACCAGTAAGGCGCCGTACTTGGCGATGAACGAGCGAGCGCGAAATAAATGTATGGTGAATTTCAACCCGATCGGGAAAGTAGTTCCTGAGATACAAAAAAGGTGCGCACGTCCAGAGGCACCCCACCCCTGACTTGTGGAAAATTGGCGGCTGAGGGGTCCCTAACCACACACCAAATGTACACACAATCGGCTCAGCCGTTGCAGAGTGTTTGCGAGAAAACACTTTTCAACACCCCTCACGCAGCACGCGCCACGCGCAGTGTTAGGCACCCACATGAGTCGGCACTGATCTCACACAGGATAGGTTGGATGGGGCTGCTCAGCAAAGAAGTCAGCTTGTCAATCGGGCGTGTTTTTGCACAGATATGAGCTTCTCAAAAGCGTCGCCACGGGTCGGGTCGGGCCGGGCCGCTCATAATAAGATTTTTCCCATACACCACGGAAGGACGAGCGAGCGCTTCGCGCTCGCTCATAATAGTCAATAGCATTGTCCCACAGGCATCTGTGATATTACATCACGCGCTAAAGCCAGCCCGACCAACCGGCGCTGGAACCAGGCTGAGGCCGACCAGCAACAAGCTTTGCTTAGCTGGAAGCACTCACCAGGTTCCAGCAAACACATTCTGCTCGTCATGGCCAGCACCTGCCTTACCCAGTCTGTGTACGAATGGAGTGTATGCTTACTGACTCGGTTACGTGTGTGTGTGAATGGGAGTGTGTCGGTAGTGGGAGCATGCGCCTCTCCCCGGCCCATCAGCAGGTTGTGTCGCCGCGTGCCGTGACAGGGCAGGGGCGCCCCTCCGTCGCTCGGCCGTCCTCCCTCTGGAGTTCGGCTGTGGCGGAGGCAGCCGCCCCCTCGGAGCGCCGAGCGACTCGCTCGGTTCCCCAGGAAAACGACCTGCTGCCTCCCCCCAAAAAAAAACAGGCTAACACCTGAGTGATTGTGATTGTATATATTGAAACCAGTAAGACGCCCTAATCGGGGAAGGACAAGCGAGCCCGTAGAGACCCGATAGCAAGTAAATTGGTCTGCTGTCATCTAAACTCCATTTTCCTTTGCCTTTTTGCGCTGAAACTGATTTGTTTTATATTTGTTTGCCAAATTCAACTTTATTTCCATCACTCTGCTTAGTTGCTCACCTGGGACTTTCTGTGGCATTAGTTAACAACACAGTCCGCCTGTGGCATTAGTTAACAACACAGTCCGCCGCGTGGCATTAGTTACCAACACAGTCCGCCTGTGGCATTAGTTAACAACACAGTCCGCCTGTGGCATTAGTTACCAACACAGTCCGCCTGTGGCATTATTTAACAACACAGTCCGCCTGTGGCATTAGTTACCAACACAGTCCGCCTGTGGTATTAGTTAACAACACAGTCCGCCTGTGACATTAGTTACCAACACAGTCCGCCTGTGGCATTAGTTAACAACACAGTCCGCCTGTGGCATTAGTTACCAACACAGTCCGCCTGTGGCATTAGTTACCAACACAGTCCGCCTGTGGCATTAGTTAACAACACAGTCCGCTTGTGGCATTAGTTACCAACACAGTCCGCCTGTGGCATTAGTTAACAACACAGTCCGCCTGTGGCATTAGTTAACAACACATTCCGCCTGTGACATTAGTTAACAACACAGTCCGCCTGTGGCATTAGTTACCAACACAGTCCGCCTGTGGCATTAGTTACCAACACAGTCCGCCTGTGGCATTAGTTAACAACATAGTCCGCCTGTGGCATTAGTTACCAACACAGTCCGCCTGTGGCATTAGTTAACAACACATTCCGCCTGTAGCATTAGTTACCAACACAGTCCGCCGCGTGGCATTAGTTAACAACACAGTCCGCCTGTGGCATTAGTTAACAACACATTCCGCCTGTAGCATTAGTTACCAACACAGTCCGCCGCGTGGCATTAGTTAACAACACAGTCCGCCTGTGGCATTAGTTAACAACACATTCCGCCTGTGGCATTGGTTAACAACACAGTCCGCCTTTGGCATTAGTTAACAACACAGTCCGCCGCGTGAAGGCCGCCCCACAATGGACTGCACCGTCGCTTTTTGTTAGTCATCCGACTTCATTCAACGTAATCTCCCAGTGGGAGGTGCGTCGTTACCCAGGCATGCGTTTATGACTGAATTAAATTACTCAAGCAGTGTTTAAAAAGTCTTGACCAATATTAAGCGATTGTATTTAATTCTCCGAAAATATTCCGCAATATTAGCGTCAGCAATCATTTACGTTTGTCTTCATCATAAGTTACCTATGAGTCAGTAGCAAACTATTTTGGTTGGATATTGGTCAGTAAAGACGGCGCTATCCGGCTGTGTACATTTGCTGGTCAAATTCGTCTTCGTTTCGATGGTACGGCGGTGTAAAGGATAAAATTGTCAAACAAATGATGAATTTCAACTTCAACGCCTGGCAGCCTGCCTAAATATTGATCAAACAGCTTTGTGCAGCACATATAATTTGAAGACGCCTGCAAAGTGGTGCCCGTTTCAGCGTCCCATGTCCAACGGTTGCCGAGCACCGATTTTAATACTGAAAAATGCTCTAAAATGATAATTGTATTATGTAAGTGGTCATAACTTTGCACGTGGCACGTGCCTCACTCTGAGCGACATGTTATTCGCCAGGCCAATCTATACTCTATCGCAGTCGCAGTGTGTTTATCGCATGCCGCTGCGACCCGCGGCTGCCAAGCCAGCGGCCCGGGAACTGCGCGAAGTTTGCCCGTTTTTCGTGATTTCTGAATTACTGTTTCCCATGTTTACCATGTTATCCCATGTTAGCATAACAGTTACGGAACAGGGGTGTGCACGTGTGCACGTACAGTCTGACCCAGAGTTTGACTTGCGCAACATTGCCAGTGAAACCACACACCACATGTCAGCTTAATCGGTCCAGTCGTTTCTCAGCTATAGCAGGATAACGTTTTCTGACACTCCTGACGCCATGCTGAACCCTCACCGTGAGACGAGACATGTCAATAACATAATTGATTGAATAGGGCTATCAGATGGCGAAGACCGCTTGTTAATCGGATTCGGGATTCCAGAGATATAAGCTCCTCAAAAGCGTTCCGGTAAGGCCGGGTCGAGTCGGCCGCTTATATGTGATACAAATCCTGTATTCGGTGAGAACTCGCGAGCGCGAGCGCTTCGCACTCGCTCGTAATAACGTTTTGGGAAAAAGTAGTTTATGGCACGTGCTTCTTTCAGCAGTGACCACGTTTGCTTTATCTTATATGCTATGCTATTCTTCCCATGTGACTAATTATTCTGCCTTCCCCGGAGCCCCCTGCCTGATATTATTCGTTTTGCTTTTTTCAGTCGATTTAAAAAAAAAGCAGGGAGTGCCGCGACTTTGCACTTGTATTGTATCTGGTATTAACGTATGGTTCTCTCTGTCACGGGTTTTCACAGCTCCATAATATGGTTCTCAAAAGACGATTAATTCAATACTCAGCCCCTCTCCGTTTTGAAGGCATTGCGGCAGTGCCAGCGTTATTTATGGCCCGAAGAGAAAAATGTAACTATCGCATATGCATATTTACCTGAAGGATGTCTGTTATGTCCGTACTTATTATATAGTTATGTAGTGTGTTCTCTGTTTATGAAATCTCTAAATCTTCCTCTAAAGAGAAAATAAACGTTACAAAATGAATGTTTTTGGCTATTGTCATGGTGATGCTAAATCCTCGAATTTGTGAAGAATGCCATTGCTGTTGGAATACTGTACAGTATTGGTAGCACTACCAACACTTATTCAACTTTCTTTCCTAGAAATTATCCATCTATCCCTCATCCCAAAGCTCGCCATCGTTTCCATAAATTATGCTTATTTTTCGCACCCACTTCGTAATCAGACAGCTAGATTTATGCGCGTACTTCATTCGGCTAATGGTGATTTATGTTGATGTAAATAATGGTAATTTATGCAGTATATCACCGTCTCTAGGTTTGCGTCGTCCAATATTCCATAACATGTTGTAAGTCTGCAACCGATCGCATTAGTGATGTCCCATCAAGTTATTTTCCACGTTATCAGGCATGATATTTAATCTGAAATCAGGTATATTTCAGTTATCTCCAGGAAAACGTTTTTTTCCTGACATCACTGGTCGAAATGACACATTTTCCTGACATCACCGGCAGTCAGCATCTCATTTGAGCTACGTTCCTGCAACTAATTTGCATTGCTATTTTTGTATTGCTTAAGCTTATTTAATTTGCCTTGTTATGTGAGTTGGTGTTTAATGAAATTAAATTATACTTGAAGTCGACTGCATGGTTGCCGAGTTCCCAGACCTCATTACCCGGGCACGAGCAGCACGGCAAGTCTGCGCTCTCACTTATCCGTGACCGGCATCAGAAGTAGCTGTCCTGGTCCTCGCCACGACGAGACATTGCCTCCCGTCCCGTGACTGAAGTCACGTGATCGGACAAAGCCGCCTCGCTATGGGAGCCGAGGCGGCGGAAGCCTTCTGGAAGAGCGGGAACTGCCGACTCGTGGTACGATCCACCAAGCGATGCCCTGTTTCTGATGTTGCAATGCTCCGGAGTGGGTGGGGTGGGTGCCAACTGTGTTTCCCGTCCCCTGCTGCGCTCGTTCCAGAGACTTCGCCTCGCCTCGCCTAGGTGACTCGTGCCGTGTGCTGATGTGTGTCCGTGTGTGTGTGTCTCTCTCTCTGATTCACAGATGCCGAGATCCAGGAGTGGTATAAGGGTTTCTTGAAAGACTGCCCCAGCGGCAACCTCAGCGTAGATGAGTTCAAGAAAATATATGGAAATTTCTTCCCATATGGAGACGCGTCAAAGGTGAGCCTGTGTTTAAACAATTTATTCAGATTTATATTTAAGTCTCTTCTTTTTTTTAATATTCGTGGTTTAGAATGCCTGTTCCGAGTTGGACCTGTGCCCTCTATGAAACCTGAATCGCGACTCGTGAGCAGTTCTTCTAATTTGTTCTTTTTCTAAGTCATTTTGATACATCAGATTATTATAATATGCATTTACGCTTCCATATACCTTATCAATGTTTACATTGAGATGATGTATAATAACAACAATAATGTTCTTTTCCTCTTCATTTTCGCTTGGTAGGTGAAACTGTTCGGCGCTCCGCCCAAACCTAACGTGTGAGCCGACTGTGACCCGACCTGTGACCCGACCTGTGACCCGACCTGTGACCCGACCTGTGACCCGACTGTGACCCGACATGTGAGCCGACTGTGACCCGACCTGTGACCCGACCTGTGACCCGACCTGTGAGCCGACTGTGACCCGACCTATGACCCTGCTCTGTGACTGCTGTGACCCGACCTGTGACCCGACCTGTGACCCGACCTGTGACCCGACCTGTGACCCGACCTGTGACCCGACCTGTGACCCGACATGTGAGCCGACCTGTGACCCGACCTGTGAGCCGACTGTGACCCGACCTATGACCCTGCTCTGTGGCCCGACCTGTGACCCGACCTGTGACCCGACCTGTGACCCGATCTGTGACCCGACCTGTGACCCGACTGTGACCCGACATGTGAGCCGACTGTGACCCGACCTGTGACCCGACCTGTGAGCCGACTGTGACCCGACCTATGACCCTGCTCTGTGACTGCTGTGACCCGACCTGTGACCCGACCTGTGACCCGACCTGTGACCCGACCTGTGACCCGACCTGTGACCCGACCTGTGACCCGACTGTGACCCGACCTGTGACCCGACCTGTGACCCGACCTGTGACCCGACCTGTGACCCGACCTGTGAGCCGACCTGTGACCCGACCTGGACCCGACTGTGACCCGACCTGTGACCCGACCTGTGACCCGACCTGTGACCCGACCTGTGACCCGACCTGTGAGCCGACCTGTGGCCCGACCTGTGACCCGACCTGTGACCCGACCTGTGACCCGACCTGTGACCCTGCTGTGACCCGACCTGTGACCCTGCTCTGTGACTGCTGTGACCCTGCCGTCCCGTGTCAGTTCGCGTAGCACGTGTTCGTCACGTTCGACAGACCTGACCTTACCTCTGACCTGACCTCTGACCTGACCTCTGACCTGACCTCTGACCTGACCTCTGACCTGACCTCTGACCTGACCTCTGACCTGACCTCTGACCTGACCTCTGACCTGACCTCTGACCTGACCTCTGACCTGACCTCTGACCTGACCTCTGACCTGACCTCTGACCTGACCTCTGACCTGATATCTGACCTGACCTCTGCCCTGACCTCTGACCTGACCTCTGACCTGACCTCTGACCTGACCTCTGACCTGACCTCTGACCTGACCTCTGACCTGACCTCTGACCTGACCTCTGACCTGACCTCTGACCTGACCTCTGACCTGACCTCTGACCTGTCCTCCCCCTCAGTTCGCGGAGCACGTGTTCCGCACGTTCGACATATCTGACCTGACCTCTGACCCTGCCCTCCCCTCAGTTCGCGGAGCACGTGTTCCGCACGTTCGACGCCAACGGGGACGGCACGATCGACTTCCGGGAGTTCCTGTGTGCGCTCTCAGTGACCTCACGCGGCCGGCTGGAGCAGAAGCTCAAGTGGGCCTTCTCCATGTACGACCTGGACGGCAACGGCTACATCAGTCGGCCAGAAATGCTCGAGATTGTGACGGTGAGCGGCGGGCAGGGATGGACTGGAGTTATGCAGGACATAGCTGGAGTTAGACAGGGCAGAGCTGGAGTTAGACAGGGCGGGCTGGAGTTAGACATGGCGGGGCTGGAGTTAGACAAGGCAGAGCTGGAGTTAGACAGGACAGAGCTGGAGTGAACATGGCGGGGCTGGAGTTAGACAGGGCGGGGCTGGAGTTAGACAGGGCGGGGCTGGAGTTAGACAGGGTGGGGCTGGAGTTAGACAGTGGCGGGGCTGGAGTTAGACAGGACATAGCTGGAGTTAGACAGGGCAGAGCTGGAGTTAGACAGGGCAGAGCTGGAGTTAGACAGGGCAGAGCTGAAGTTAGACAGGACAGAGCTGGAGTGAACATGGCGGGGCTGGAGTTAGACAGGGCGGGGCTGGAGTTAGACAGGGTGGGGCTGGAGTTAGACAGGGCGGGGCTGGAGTTAGACAGGGTGGGGCTGGAGTTAGACAAGGCGGGGCTGGAGTTAGACAGGGCGGGGCTGGAGTTAGACAGGGCGGGCTGGAGTTAGACAGGGCAGAGCTGGAGTTAGACAGGGCGAGGCTGGAGTTAGACAGGGTGGGGCTGGAGTTAGACAGGGCGGGGCTGGAGTTAGACAGGGCGGGCTGGAATTAGACAGGGCGGGGCTGGAGTTAGACAGGGCAGAGCTGGAGTTAGACAGGGCGGGCTGGAGTTAGACAGGGCGGGGCTGGAGTTAGACAGGGCGGGGCTGGAGTTAGACAGGACAGAGCTGGAGTTAGACAGTGCGGGGCTGGAGTTAGACAGGGCGGGGATGGAGTTAGACAGGGCAGAGCTGGAGCTAGACAGGGCAGAGCTGGAGTTAGACAGGGCGGGGCTGGAGTTATACAGGGCGGGGCTGGAGTTAGACAGGGCGGGGCCGGAGTTAGACAGGGCAGAGCTGGAGTTAGACAGGGCAGAGCTGGAGTTAGACAGGGCAGAGCTGGAGTTAGACAGGGCAGAGCTGGAGTTAGACAGGACAGAGCTGGAGTTAGACAGGACAGAGCTGGAGTTAGACAGGGCAGAGCTGGAGTTAGACGGTGGCGGGGCTGGAGTTAGGCAGGGCGGGGCTGGAGTTAGACAGGGCAGAGCTGGAGTTATACAGGGGTGGATGGAGTTAGACGGGGCGGGGCTGGAGTTAGACAGTGGCGATATGAGGGGGCTGTAGTTAGACAGTGGCGATATGAGGGGGCTGTAGTTAGACAGTGGCGATATGAGGGGGCTGGAGTTAGACAGTGGCGATATGAGGGGGCTGGAGTTAGACAGTGACTATATGAGGGGGCTGGAGTTAGACAGTGGCGATATGACGGGGCTGGAGTTAGACAGTGGCTATATGAGGGGCTGGAGTTAGACAGTGACGATATGAGGGATGGAGTTAGACAGTGGCGATATGAGGGGGCTGGAGTTAGACAGTGGCGATATGAGGGGGCTGGAGTTAGACAGTGGCGATATGAGGGGGCTGGAGTTAGACAGTGGCGATATGAGGGGGCTGGAGTTAGACAGTGGCGATATGAGGGGGCTGGAGTTAGACAGTGGCGATATGAGGGGGCTGGAGTTAGACAGTGGCGTTATGAGGGGGCTGGAGTTAGACAGTGGTGATATGAGGGGGCTGGAGTTAGACAGTGGCGACATGAGGGGGCTGGAGTTAGACAGTGGCGATATGAGGGGGCTGGAGTTAGACAGTGGCGATATGAGGGGGCTGGAGTTAGACAGTGGCTATATGAGTGGGCTGTGGTTAGACAGTGGCTATATGAGGGGCTGTGGTTAGACAGTGGCTATATGAGGGGGCTGTGGTTAGACAGTGGCGATATGAGGGGGCTGGAGTTAGACAGTGTCGATATGAGGGGGCTGTGGTTAGACAGTGGCTATATGAGGGGGCTGTGGTTAGACAGTGGCTATATGAGGGGGCTGTGGTTAGACAGTGGCGATATGAGGGGGCTGGAGTTAGACAGTGGCGATATGAGGGGGCTGTGGTTAGACAGTGGCTATATGAGGGGGCTGTGGTTAGACAGTGACTATATGAGGGGGCTGTGGTTAGACAGTGGCGATATGACGGGGCTGGGGTTAGACAGTGGCGATATGAGGGGGCTGTAGTTAGACAGTGGCGATATGACGGGGCTGGAGTTAGACAGTGGCTATATGAGGGGCTGGAGTTAGACAGTGGCGATATGACGGGGCTGGAGTTAGACAGTGGCGATATGAGGGGGCTGGAGTTAGACAGTGGCTATATGAGGGGGCTGGAGTTAGACAGTGGCGATATGACGGGGCTGGAGTTAGACAGTGGCTATATGAGGGACTGGAGTTAGACAGTGGCGATATGACGGGGCTGGATTTAGACAGTGGCTATATGAGGGGCTGGAGTTAGACAGTGGCGATATGACGGGGCTGGAGTTAGACAGGGGCGATATGAGGGGGCTGGAGTTAGACAGGGGCGATATGAGGGGGCTGGAGTTAGACAGGGGCGATATGACGGGGCTGGAGTTAGACAGGGGCGATATGAGGGGGCTGGAGTTAGACAGTGGCGATATGAGGGGGCTGGAGTTAGACAGTGGCGATATGAGGAGACTGGTAGGCTGATGCTGAGCAGCAGTGGCCGTTTTTTTTTCTTCATTCCAGAGCTCTGCTTCTCACCGGACATTAGGCTTTCTGAATGCTTCTTGGTTGCTTTTGAGCAGATTTGAGATGCTGTTTAGAACATTGCTGAGTTAAATATATCCGTAAAAGGCATGCTTTAATTTGTCCACCATGTTTACTCCTTTCTCAAACGTTAACCGAGGCCAGCACATCCTACAAAGCCTGTCCCATTTCTCCAAATATACGAGGCTGGGGCGATAACTGATACACACCAGGAAGAGAACAGGCACCCAGGTAGGACCGAGGCCAGCACATCCTACAAAGCCAGTCCCATTTCTCCAAATATACGAGGCTGGGGCGATAACTGATACACACCAGGAAGAGAACAGGCACCCAGGTAGGACCGAGGCCAGCACATCCTACAAAGCCAGTCCCATTTCTCCAAATATACGAGACTGGGGCGATAACTGATACACACCAGGAAGAGAACAGGCACCCAGGTAGGACCGAGGCCAGCACATCCTACAAAGCCAGTCCCATTTCTTAAAATATACGAGACTGGGGCGATAACTGATACACACCAGGAAGAGAACAGGCACCCAGGTAGGACCGAGGCCAGCACATCCTACAAAGCCAGTCCCATTTATTAAAATATACGAGACTGGGGCGATAACTGATACACACCAGGAAGAGAACAGGCACCCAGGTAGGACCGAGGCCAGCACATCCTACAAAGCCTGTCCCATTTCTCCAAATATACGAGGCTGGGGCGATAACTGATACACACCAGGAAGAGAACAGGCACCCAGGTAGGACCGAGGCCAGCACATCCTACAAAGCCTGTCCCATTTCTCCAATATATGAGGCTGGGGCGATAAGCTGCGATTAAATAAAAAACAGAAACTATCGACTGGTTCAGCCGAGTGAGACCGATGAGTCCGTCCGCTGGTAAGCCTTCTCAGACTTCTGTCCCGTTCTGTATGTCAGTGGTTAGTACACGTTTTGTCAGCCGGGAGCTGTGACGTCACGCCAGCTGACGGACCGTGCGATGTGTACCTGACGTGAATGTCTGCTGAAGTGGAGCATCTGGGACGAATCGCTGATTGTCTCTATTCACGTGAATGCACTTGATCTCAAATGCGTTTACTCGACTATTTAATTCAAACGTCTTTACGCTTTATTATCCGCCTTGTATTATTTCTTGAGCAACCATAAATTTGATGTGTTTCAATCATTTCCTCCAAACGGTTGGCGATTTTACAACGCTTTCTTTCTCCGTCGCCGGCTGACGAGACTATTGGTAGCGGCAATCTGCACGTGCATGACGTAAGCGCAATTCTGGTATCTGGTTGGTGGTATCTACGAATCTGATTCTCTTCTTGGCGCTTACAAAACGCGTGTTGACGGAGCGAACGCTGCCATCCCTAACGTCTTAGTCACGGCGGCTGTCGCGATGAGCTCACCAATCCATGGCCTCCGATTGGCGGGGGCTCCGTGGGTGTGGTTGTCGTGTTCTCAGGGTGTTAGGCGTCAATTGACGGCCGTGCTGTGGCGTGGGGGCGGCTGCAGACCGGATAGTATCACGGTCACGTGTTCAGTGAGATCATACGCCGCTCTGGGCGGGTCAGATGTGATGACTACTGATAGTCAGTCCGGGCCAGTGTCAGCAGAGACGGGGAGGTAGCTGGGGCGTCAGCAGCACCGGGCCCGTGTCAGCAGAGACGGGGAGGTAGCTGGGGCGTCAGCAGCAGTGGTTAATGTGCTCGTCATCAGGGGCGTCGCCGAAAGTTTTTGAGTGTGTGCGGGGGTCGGCTGAAAGGACGAAAAAATATACACTCAATTTGTATGCGTGTATTTTACTTTGCTTTGCAGGATTTTTTTCTCAGGTGAATTTTCATGTTATAGAAGGTACTTGTGCGGCGCAAAATTTGTACGTGTTTGCCTGATAAAACTCAGAAATATAGGCGGTGGGCCTTGTAGAGGATAAGAAGCTAAAAATGTTATTCATTAAATTCAGCGCTACAACGAACTGAAGACGATGACGATGGCTTCGTTATGGCGATGGCCACCGATGTGACGCCGCGCGTGAAAAATGGGCACGGTGCACACTAAGGTCCGGCTTCTTTCTCCTCTAGCGTATGTTTGACGGCGAATTAAGAAACGACCATATATGCATTCAAACCGCATTACTGGGAGCTTCAAATTGATATATTGACGCATTGGCTCACCTAATGAAGCAAGTGAAGCAAGTGAAGCAAGTGAAGCAAGTGAAGCAAGTGAAGCAAGTGAAGCAAGTGTGAAGATACAGTAATCGACAGTTAGCAGGAAATCAAGTAGATCAAATTAAATAATCTAGCCGAGTTTTGAAAATGCCTATTGCAAGGCGCAAGAGAGCCAGAAAGTGTGGGAATACTTCTGACGAGAAGAAAGAGGAGAGAGAAGATACTAGAGAAGAGAAGGTAGATGCTGACAGAGAAGAGGATAGTGAAGAGAAGAGAGGTGTGATGAGAGAAGAAAAGAGAGAGGATAAGAGTGAAGATAATATAGAAGAGAAGATAGAAGAGAAAATAGAAGAGAAGTTAGGAGTGATGATCGAAGAGAAGCTGGATAAGAAGATAGAACAGATGATAGAAAGGAAGATACAAAAGATAAAAAAGAAGATACTAGATAAAATAGAAGAAAAGATAGACGAGATCATCGGAGTGATGATAGAAGACAAGATAGAAGAGAAATTAAAAAGTATGATGGAAGGGAAGATGGAGAAGGGAAGAGGGAAGAAGGGAAGAGAAGATGGAAGGAACATAGTAGAAACGATAGGAGAGAAGATAGAAGAGCAGAGTAGAGAGCAGCTTGGGGAGACGATAGAAAAGCTGATAGAAGAGAAGATAGAGAAGAAGAAAGAAGAGAAGATAGATGAAAAGAGAGATGGTTGGATAACTGTACAGGATAAGAATAGACAGCACATCCAGGGTAGCAAGAGGCATCGCATTCCCGGGGAGCAGGAGCATTGTGTTGCCCTATCGAACAGGTTCAGTGTCCTGGCGCCTGCCGAGGAACCTGAGAAGGAGAAGATTAGATATTTGATGATCGGTGATTCGCGGGTGAGGCCCCTTGGGAGAGTGTTTTGTGGGAGGGAGGACAGGTGTGCCGTCAAACCAGGAGTAAAAGTGTCCGAACTTGGCCCTATTATCCAGGACGAACTACGTGCGTGCGATCCCGAAACGATCATCGTACAAGTGGGGGTTAATGACGTTGGACCGAGGCGCAGCGTAAAGCTTGTACAGGAATATAGGCAACTGCTGCAGACGCTGAAGGAGGCTAGGAAGACTATCGTCATCACTGGCATCCTCCCTCGAGTTGCAGTCGGCACGGAGTGGTACTCCAGAGCCCTGTCAGCAAACCACTCTGTGAGTAAACTATGCTCGGCTATGGGGTTTGAGTTTGTCGACCTGTGGGATAAGTTTTATGGCAGCGACGTGTACTACATGAGGGATGGTTTGCATTTATCGGATGAGGGGGCGACAGTACTGGGGGCTGCATACGCAAGGGTGATTCCGGGAAACTAGTTGGGAGGGGGGGTCAGAAGACACAGGTAAAAGGGCATCGAGAAGTAGGCAATGGTGAAGGTTCAACTGATAAGGGGACGCATCAAAGTTATCATACCTGTAGCAGTAGTAGCAGTGGTAGAGAGCTACCTAAATGTAATATTGGATGTATAATGTTAAATGCACAGAGCATTAGATCAAAATTTGATGAGTTCAGATGCTATGTTGGTATTCAAAAACCGGATATTATTTGTGTAATAGAAACATGGGTTAGTGAGGAATTTTGTGATGATAGGCTACAGGACTTCGAACTACAAGGTTACAACATGTTTTCGTACTGCAGGAAATCACGGCAGGGTGGCGGGGTATTTGTATACGTCAACAGTTTATACGTTGCTACGAGAGTTGATGATCCATTAAAAGCGAAGGACGTAGAATCAATTTGGATAGACGTTAAAATTGGTGCAGGTAATAGGGACAACTTAAGAATAGGAGCATTCTACAGACCAGGTAATCTTTTGAGAGTGCCTCAAGTTGAAGCAGACCGAGTGATCTGCGAAGAAATTCGTAATAATTTTAAAACACATTGTCTGATTATGGGGGATTTCAATTTACGAGGGTATGAAGGCAGGGTAGAGACCAACGAGTGTATGATGTTTAGGCAACTTTTTGAAGAGGAACTTTTTATGCATCAGTTTGTCACTGAACCAACTAGATTATGTTCAATTCTTGACCTAGTCTTCTCTGACAACAGAGAACTAGTGAGTGATGTAACCATCGGTGAGGGACTCGGTAAAAGCGATCATAGTATAGTAAACTTTAATATCTCATCTAATGTTAAGCTCAAAGATAATCTCCTTCTGGTTCCAAATTTTAATCAAGCAGACTTTGACAAATTGAGAAATGAACTTGCCCAGATCGATTGGAACAGTGGGTTTGAAAGATTAGATACATGTGAATCCTGGAATTATTTTAAGACTATATTGAAAGCAGTTCAGAGTAGACACATACCATTTAAGTATAAACGTAGTAGAAAAAACGATAGACCTCCCTGGCTTACACCAGAAGTTAGAAATGCCATCAAAACGAAAAGAGCTGCATTTAAGAAAATGAAGGGATCACCAATTGAGTCAAATAAGAGAAGTTACCAAAAAAGTAGGGACGAGGTAAAGAGAAGAGTCAGGGCAGCAAAAAGAGCAAAGGAAATAGACTTGGCAAAGAACTGCATTGCCGACAGCAAGAGATTTTTTAGTTTTTACAAAATGAATAACGTTTCAAAAAGTATTGGTCCACTTAAAGTAAATGATATGTTGGTAAGTAAAGATAACGAAATGGTGGAATTGTTGAGTAATCAGTTCAGTTCCGTTTTTACAATCGAAGACCAAAGTGGTATCGCATTACTTCATCCTCCGCCAGTAACGGAGGATACTTTGGGAGAGCTGGGCAATATAAGTAGTGATTTAGTTAGTGCATATTTAAAAAAGATAAAACCTAATAAGGCGGAGGGACCAGATACTATATATGCAAGGGTTTTAAAAGAATGTGGAAGAGAGATATCTGTTCCATTGGCTATAATATTTTCCAGATCACTAAAAGAAACAAATATTCCACTTGACTGGAAGAGTGCAAACGTAGTTCCTATATTTAAAAAGGGGGATAAAAGTAAGGTAGAAAATTATAGACCTGTCAGTCTTACCTCCTTAGTTTGCAAAGTACTGGAATCAATCATTAAAGATAAAATAGTAGAATATTTGGATGAATATAAAATCATTAGGGAAAATCAGCATGGCTTCAGGAAGGGTTATTCGTGCTTGACCAACCTTCTGCAGTTTTTGGATGTGGCAACCGATAGTTTTGATAGGGGTGAACAGCTTGATGTAGCGTATCTTGATTTTAGTAAAGCTTTTGATAAGGTTCCCCATAAAAGATTAGGATTACAACTGAAAAGCCACGGAATAAGCGGCAAGGCGCTTGATTGGATCGAGTTTTGGCTCTCAGGACGGCGGCAAAGAGTTTTACTAAATGGGGTCAAATCTGAATGGAGAGATGTGCGTAGTGGGGTGCCTCAAGGCTCAGTTTTAGGCCCATTGTTATTTTTAATATTCATTAATACAATCGAGAATGGTGTAGACAGTAAAGTGTTAAAATTTGCTGACGATCTTAAAGTTTTCAGGGTTATTAGGAGAGATAACGACCAGGATCTTTTCCAGTCGGATCTGGATAGGTTGGTTGAATGGTCAGAAACATGGCAAATGGAATTTAATATTAACAAATGTAAAGTTATGCATGTAGGCCGAGTAAAAAGAAGAACTTCATACAAAATGGGGGGACAGGAGATGTCACAGACGGTAATGGAAAGGGACCTAGGGGTAATAGTTAACAGTAAGCTGTCTGCATCTGACCAGGTAACCAAAGCTAGAAAACAGGCGCTAAGGATGCTTGGTGCCATTTACAGGAATGTTTCTTATAAAAGTGCTGAGGTGATAACTAAACTGTATTGTGCATTTGTTAGACCACATTTAGAGTACTGTGTTCAAGCTTGGTCTCCAACGTATGAGAAAGATTGTTGGTTACTAGAAAGGGTACAAAAACGGGCAACGAAAATGGTTAACGGTATTAGTAATTTAGAATATGAGGATAGGCTTAAAACATTGGATATGTTCTCACTTAAATACAGAAGATTGAGGGGGGATCTCATTGAAGTTTTTAAGTTTGTAAATGGTCAACAGATTGGGTATTTAAAGAACTTGTTTGATTTTGATAGAGAGAAAAGAGGGCGATGCCATCAGTATAAACTTATTGTTAAACAAAGCAGGACTAGATTAAGACAGTCGTTTTTCAGTAGAAGGGCTGTGAGCCATTGGAACAATTTACCAGGTGATGTAATCAGTGCAGCCACATTAGTTTCTTTCAAAGCTGGGCTCGACAAATATTTTGCGGGAAAGGGTTTTGTTTATAAATATTCCTGGGATTAGTCTTAGTTATAGTGATACACATATGCGAATATACATAAGAACATAACAAATTGAAATAGGTTGCTTACAAGAAAGGGATTATTTTGAGAAGGAAGATTGTGTATGTGTGGGACTAGTGTAATTACAACGTTTGTATGGATTGAATGTCTTGTGAATGTAGATTGCTAAATTCTGAGGTTCGTGTGTGCAGGACGATGTATATGTACTGGATGTTAAATTCTGAAAATGGTTAGTGTGTATTACATGATATGGTGCCCTGCGAGGCAATGTATGTGGCCGTTCATGTCCGTTGTCACATGTGTGCCGTTCACGTCCATGTGTGCCGTACAACCCAGGACGGGCCCATGAGGCTCTTTGTTGTACTGAAAATTTATGTCTTTATGTCTTTATGTCTAATCCATTGGCTGCTTTTAAGCAACAATCAGTTTTTACCACCACAAAGCGCTAAAAACGGATTTTGGCTAAAAGCAGTCAAATTTGATTGTTAACTAATTCATTTAACAAATATTTACATTGTGGTTTATTTTTGTATTAAAAATAAAATGAGTTATGGGAAGAATTATTTGTTAATTAACATTGCATCGGAATACAAACTCCGACTATACAAATACATCTTGGTACGCAATTAGAGTAAGCAGAATTTTCCCATTTACCGGATGGCGTAGCATAATGATAACAGCAGAACTACTCTCAAAAGAAAGATCGTGGAATTTATCGACCATTTTTTCACCTAACCTAGCCGATTTCCTACGTCGTAAAGAAAGAAGGTTCACTGCACATTGCTTAAGACATCGTTGACCGCTGCAATTCTATCGTCATGCGGTTTGTTCCGCGCGGAGGCGCCCCTCACATCATAGCGCAATCGGTAAGGTGCGGTGTACTTTGAATGCTGGTGATTCCTGTTAGAATTTCTCGATATTTTTTTCTTCTCTTCCGGCAGCTATACTTATGTATAAACTAAACCATTACCTTAACAACCTGGGCAATGTAACAACCTCACCAAGAAAATAACTTCAACAGTAAAGCAACGTCAACGATCAATGCAGTTTCTGAAATTCAGAACCTCTGACCCACTGGAATTACAAGTTTATAATTGCAAACATTTCCTCACTTCCGTCAACCTTTGAGAAATATAACATGTGCAATTGCAAACATTTCTACAAACAATATCTGTGTAAACTAGTTGTCTACTAGTTGTCTACTGTTGTAAACCAGTTGTAAATAGTAAATTGAGATTTACTGCCCTGAAGTTTTGTGAAATCCAAACTACAAACATGTGTACAAAATATTTGTAATAACAGAAATTCTTTGCAATTACACACTTTTTTGCTTTGTGAAATTGGCCTCAGGCCATGAAAGTTAAGAGGTTTATTCTGGTGGAAAATCACCTAATGATTGCAAACATTTCCTCACTTCCGTCAACCCTTGAGAAATATAACATGTGCAATTGCAAACATTTCTACAAACAATATCTTTGTAAACTAGTTGTCTACTAGTTGTCTACTAGTTGTCTACTGTTGTAAACTAGTTGTAAATAGTAAATTGAGATTTACTACCCTCAAGTTTTGTGAAATCCAAACTACAAACGTGTACAAAATATTTGTAATAACAGAAATTCTTTGCAATCACAAACTTTTTTTGCTTTGTGAAATTGGCCTCAGGTCATGAAAGTTAAGAGGTTTATTCTGGTGGAAAATCACCTAATGAGATAAGGAATCGGTGATCTAGTAACAGACGAAAGCGGATGAACATATTCCAAGGTCAACGCTAAAGTCATATTGAGCTTGACGACCAACATCCCCTGAAAACGACGATCCGCTGGCAGCTGCAATCCTGACCCGCATGTGAGTGACCTTTAATTTTATTCGGCAGCATTAACTCTGTCCCACTCCACATTCATCAATGCAATCATGACTCGGTACACTCATGCATTATGCATTAGAGGTGCCACCTTTCTACCCGCTTACCCACGAGACGTGGGTAGTTACTACCCACGTGGGTAGTTGTGGGTAGCACAAGCCATCATTTAGCTGAAGTGGGTAGTTGGCGAGGAGCATAATATTCAACTTTTCAAAAAAGGAAAGTTTTAAACCTTATTTAAGTGACTGCGCTTTCATTTCAGCAATATCATTCAAGTTTATTGCATGCATTTGCATAATTTAGAGGTTTTTACTTTAGTTTTCTTCAATCCCAAATAGTACAATTTATGTTGCGGGTATTTGTGGGTAGTTGACAGCTTATTTGAGCACGTGGGTAGTGGTGGGTAGTTGACAGCTTATTTGAGCACGTGGGTAGTGGTGGGTAGTTGACAGCTTATTTGAGCACGTGGGTAGTGGTGGGTAGTTGACAGCTTATTTGAGCACGTGGGTAGTGGTGGGTAGTTGACAGCTTATTTGAGCACGTGGGTAGTGGTGGGTAGTTGAACAGTGTTTGCGGCGCGGCGCCGGTAGTCACAGGCCTGAAAAGTGGCGGCTCTATTATGCGTGCTGTCAAGCGATCTAGTGGTGTACCCTCATGAGTCGAATGATAAGTACCAGCGGGTTGCAGCTGTTGGTATTTCGATCTGTGCTCTTCCGACTCTGTGGTGTGGGTTAAGCTGCCATTGGCCTCTTCGTGATCAATTCTAGTAACGGTCCAAAGGAAGTCATTCCGAAGCTGATGCAGCCACGCTGGACTGTAACCGTGGTGTCTCCCGCCACAGACTTCGTTTGTCAGTAAAGTGGCATTCATCGTATCGGAACGGACGCTCATCTATCGCTGCGGGCCAGCTGCGAGTGAGCTGTGTTTCGGTGCCCGTGACCTTGACCCCGACCTCGCCCCGTCTGACGTGACATTGACCCCGACCTCGCCCCGTCTGACGTGACCTTGACCTCAACCCCGCCCTGTTTGCCGTAACCTTGGCCTCGACCCCTCCCCATCTGCCGCAGGCCATCTACAAGATGGTGGGCTCTGTGGTGAATTTAACCTCGACCCCGCCCCGTCACCCGTGACATTGACCGCGACCCCGCCCTGTCCGCCGCAGGCTATCCACAAGATGGTGGACTCTGTGATACATATGACCTTGACCTCAACCCCGCCCCGATAAATATGGCCGGTGACCTTGACCTCGACCCCGCCCCGTCTGCTGCAGGCGATCTACAAAATGGTGGGCTCTGTTATGAAGATGCCCGAGGACGAGTCCACGCCGGAGAAGCGTACCGACAAGATATTCCGCCAAATGGACAAGAACCACGACGGCCGGCTGAGCCTGGACGAGTTTATAGAGGGCGCCAAGAGCGACCCGTCCATCGTGCGGCTACTGCAGTGCGACCCACAGTCGCAGTAGCGTCCACCGCCGCACGGGAGAGGCTAGATCAGGACACCAGAGAACGCCGGAGCGGCGCCCGAGGCGGGGAAACCCGAGCTCCGAGGTTGTGGGGCAGTGAGCGAATCCGCGGCGCCGCCGGGACGCCGGCAGGACAGGTCTGACAGAGGGTGCCGGCTCCTCGGTGCGACGGTGCCGGCTCCTCGGTGCGACGGTGCCGGCTCCTCAGTGCGATGGTGCGTCAGCGTGCTGATGCTGGTGCTGGTGATGAGGCTACGGAGGGTGACTGCTGGTGCATCAGTGCGGTCCTGTGCAGTGCCAAGTTTGCGCGGCGGCGCGGCGGGAGGAGCCTGGCAGCTGAGGGGTACGGACCCGGACAGTGGCGGTGTGTGCGGGGCGGGGACAGTGGCGCCGCCTATCTGAGCTGGGTGCACAGTGGCGCCGCCTATCTGAGCGGGGTGTACAGTGGCGCCGCTTATCTCAGTGGGATGTGTACAGTGGCGCTGCCTATCTCAGCGGAGGCCTCCCGCCGCAGACCGGGGCAGGGCGGGACGGGACGGGACGTGTGCCTTATTTAGTTGGGGCGCGGTGAGTCGCGAAGAGGCGTACGAGCCGGTCTGACTGGCCAGGACTCGAGTAACGGGTTCATCTCAGTGGGCACGGGACGAGACTGCCGGTCTTGGTGGACAGATCTGTTGGCTGCCTGGGAGGGAGGGAGGGAGGGAGACAGAACGGCAGTGGCCAAGACGCGGTACAAAGTTACGATATGATTTAAAGGGATACTATAAAATGATTTGAAGATTCCTTTCATTGAACATGTCTTAGGTTGTATATTATTATTGCTTGTAAATTATTGTTTATGTTGTTAATTAAAGGGACTGTCTCACCTTTTTTAAAGTTGTTGAATCACTTAATTGTATGTTTACATGTCAGGCGAGGTCAGCTGAACATGTTCGTGAACTTTTCCCGAAAATGTGTTTATCTTTGAAGATATTAACTTTTAGTTTAAGCGGAAAGTTGGGTTGGTGACGTCATATGATTTTGTTTTTAATAACGGAAATCCTTTGTGCTGCCAAATGTATGGCACAATTTTTTGTCGACATCTATTGCGCATAAAAATCGAACCACCCGGTTCTAGATTAGTGGATTGAGATTGAGAAATGAAAGACTAAAATATTCCAAGCCTGACCTTAAAACAAGTCGACTATCATTACCATTTGGGTAAAGAGAGATGACGCTGTCGGTTTAGAGGCCCTATTCAAATACACATGGGTCTTATTTTTTACAGACTTAAAAATAAAACTCTAATATCTTTTTGATTAGATCATTGTGGTTGTTTTAACTGATATCCTACTGAATTTAAATGCCAAGCCTTCAAAATGGCTATCTCAACTCAAATATAATGTTAAGGTGGGATAGTCCCTTTAAATTAAATTATTATTTTTTATTTAAAAAAAAAACAACTGAAAAGCGAAGCGGCAATTCCTGTATGAGGTCTTTGAACTGCAGGTTCAGAACCTTAGCAAAACAGCGTTTGTGATGTTTTTCATAGCATGCCTTTGAACGTGTCCGTGACTTTGTAGCGTGTTGCTGCCATGGCCCGTCTCTGCGGGGATGTCTGAGAGCGAGTGGTCCGGCTCGGTTCGCTGGCCGGCCGGGGAGATTACCGTGTCCTCTGTCCCAGTCCTCCACCACCTGCCGCCGCTGCCTGACGCGCGCTCTCTTTCACCGTAGCTAGCCGGTATTATGATTGTGTTGTGGCGGCGTGTCGTGTGTGTGTCTCCCTGTGTTGGCGGCGCCGGGCGGTGCCGTCCGTCGCGCCCCGTTCCGTTCCCGGCGGCCTGCCATGCCGCGATCCTGAGAGGAGCGATACCGGAGTGACACAGAGAGAGAGAGAGGGGGAGAGCTCCGGTTGTCCTGTTTATACGGCGTGTGTCGGGCGGGGCGGCGTGTGTCGGGCGGGGGCGGGGGCGGCGTGATCCGCCCGCGGTCGGTGCCGCCGCGCCCCGCCTGGGAAGTGATGGTCTGACGCTTGAAAAGTGATCGCCTGTCCGCCTGCCTTTCCGCCTGGCCGGCTGCCTGCCCATTCTCACAACGTACTGGTTCGCACCGTCTTTCCTTGCCGAATATAGGTGAATTGCAAATGTTGTCCCATGTGAAATGGCCTGAGACTGTGGTACATGCTCAGAGATACTATCTGAGAATGTAGTACTGCTGGTGCTGGTGATGGTGCTGGTGGCCATTTCGTTTATTCTCAATTCTGGTGCAATGCAAGTTCGTGCATTCGAAATCGGTCGCGATAAATTGTTCATGGCAGACGATCATGCTGCTACGTGCAGCGCCATCTATCGGCAGGAACCGAAGCTGTGCTGTTAGAAACGTCCGGTAGAGTAAAGCATAGTGGCCTCAAAGTAGAGTAAAGTGATCTCAACGTTCCATATCTCAGTCTGCGGCGGAGTGCAATGCAGCGCTAAGTAAGCACAACTGATGGCTGTCCGCCCTGCTCATTTGATGCAACCAAATTGAATTAATGATAGTAAAACACACTGCGCCGACTCGAATATCAAGTATGCTATTGCAGTGGCGGCTCGTGGTCCTCAAAGTACCTGAGGTCCATGTCCAGAAGTTGCAACGGGTAGGAGCAGCAGCAGTGCCAGAAGGCAGAAATAGTTCACCTTGGAAATTTTCCAACACGATTTGATTATATTTTTAATACAATTTATTTGTATATTGTCAAAAATGGCCTTATATCGCGCCGATACAGGACAGAAGGCCGTACATTTTTTTATTGTTTATCAAAACAATATGCATACTCTCCGAGTCAGAGTCTTGACGTCACGCGCATGTAAAAAATGGTTCAGCAAATCAGATTCGAAAGTAGTCGCGTACAGATAAACTCGCATTGGAGATGTGGCAACCGGCGGCCGGCGATTCGCTTGCTAGCACCAGCTGCAAGCTGATTGGCTGATGGCTGATGGTATTGGAAGAATGACAACACCATCACTAAACGGCTGGTGCACTCGGCTCTAGAGCCCCCACCTGTCGCGGCGAGAGAAGGTCCTGTCGCACGTGCGACAGTGGACTGCCTGGTCGATGCACTACTAAAAATGTAGTCTATCAGATCACTTGTGTGAGGTGCGCTACCTCTCACTCAAACGAACCACCTCCGACATACGTAGGGGAAACAAAACGGTGCGTCAGATACCGGTTCGATGAACACTTTAGAGACGGGGTGAATCGCACTCAACAAACCCCATTCGGGGAACACATGAGTCAATGCCACCCTAATGAGTCAGAGCCTCGGCTATCCATCGCTATACTCCGTCGATGTAAAGACGCTGCAGACCGGAAGATAGCCGAGGCTCTGGCCATTCGAGACAGACAGCTCAAACTGAATAGTCAGTTTGATACCTGGCAGCTGTTAGGACCTTGAAGTGTGTTCCTGGGGCTGGCGGTGTGACAATCTGTGGCTCCTTTGTATCGCCTAGCATAGCACTAACATTTTAGTGCTAAAGTTGATACTCGTATACTGTTTGTAAATGACTGTAAATATGTGAGTGATGCAGCTATGTAATTCTTTTGGATGGCCTTTGTTCGTGTTGAGGTGGAGGGGTTCGGTTTAATGCAGGGAGAGATTTACTGGTGTTTCACCATTGAGGTTTCATCAATTCTGATGAAGCCGCAATGGTGAAGTGTTAGTTTGTACTCTCTTTGTATGTTTCGAGTTGGTCTGCTATAACCCTATTTGTAACAGGGAGGGGGGGGGGGGCGGATTCCGCCCCTCCCCCCTCATGTTTCTCGCAGATATATCCAGAACAGCTGGGAGCAGGCCCATGACATTTTGGGACTTTCCCAAAATAGATTTTCACATATGGAGTCAAAATTTTGAGTTCTTAACCTGAACAGGGGCGGTTCCAGGGCACGGTTTTGGGTGGGTTCGGTGGCGACATTTGGCGATAATACGGAAATGCGATCTTCACGGTTTCTTCCTAACTGCCTCAAGTATGGAGGAGCTACATCGGTTTACGGTGATTGCAACAAGTGCAAATTAGTTGATGTTAATAAAATATCATACAAATTGCATGACCGAGGCAGTTTCAGGGGCTTGAAAAAGGTGGGTTTCCAGGAAGTATTCAATGCTTAGCGGGAAGCCAATAGAGCAATGTAAGGGGATTTATAGCTATCAAGATGTAACAGATAGCTTCTGCTTCCATTATTTGCATAATTTATTACATATAGAGTTTCAGGGGCGTGTTCAGGCACATGAAAAGGGGGGTGACTGGCATGGTGATGACGATATTACAGCGATTACGGCGCAACAGGCGGTTAGCTTATAATGATATATGCACATATGAGGCCAGAAAAGGGAATAAAGTCATTTTTTTGCAGAGGCGCGCTCAGGAATGGAAGAAAGGGGGTCATATTATTGCAAGGAAACTAAGAGGCATGGGCCTACAATGACATAACATACTGCAGTTTTCGGATGAAACACGCACCACAGGGTACTCTACGAACGATTATAAGATAATAGGCGAGTCCAGGTAGGGTAAAACGGGGGTAAGCAATGTTCATTGAAGTTGTAAGTGAAATAGTCACTGTTGATTAGTTAGTATCATAATAGCGGATAATATACTTATCAAAAGGTCTTTCACCTCCCCAGTTTGGATCCTGGATACGCCTATGATGAAATACAACATGCAAAAAGGAACTATCTACGATCAGTAACTTATTTATAGTGCTGGGTAGCAACTTGCCTGCGGTTAATATTTTTTCCCGATTTGACCTCCCTTTTTCACTAACCTGGTACCGCCTATGGCAAAAATATGATTTATAACTGTTTTGTCTAATGTCACAATAACATACCATTTCATTTATAAAAAAACAACATCAAAAAATGGTTTTATTACGCATTAATTCAACCCCATATTGAGTGACCTGCACACGCCTATGATTTTTGAATTTTCAAAAGTCACCAACATATATCAATTTCCAATTCAATCTCTATCGATTCCTATTGATTGTGTTAAAATCGGTTGATAAACATGACAGCTGTGTTGGATCACAAATACCACTAACATTTGTAGTTTTTGCCCCCCTGTTGCCGCCCTATCAAAAATTTAGATTTGTATGTTATTTAGAAATGTAGATCGTGTTGAGGGGAACCAAACGCCGTTTAATTTGTGCAAATCGGACGGGTAGATCTCGAGATCTCCGGGGAGGGGCGGAATCCGCCCCCCCCCCCCTGTTACAAATAGGGGTAGCCAGGAGCCTGTTACAAATAGGGTTAACGTGAACAAAGGCTATATAAACAATTATTATAAAGTGTGGACAATTTTCTTTTGGCGGCTTTGTATAAATAAGGGTCACGTGTCATATTGGATGGTTGGAAAGCTGTGTTTGAATTGTGTTAACTCTGATGAAGCCGCAATGGTGAAATATTGGTTAATATATCTCTCTTTTTAATTTTCGAATTTATCTACTTTACCATGAGAAAAGGCTATATAAACACGATTTATAAAGTAACTCTCATAATGCTCATGACAGCCATCAACATAAATGGCAGGGGAGTTAAAGAGAAATAATGACTCTTTTCCACAAAAATGGAGTTAGCACTTGAAATCGCCAGACGAGACCAAAATATATTGTAAATTCATCACATTTTGCATGAAAACTTTCCTACAGAAATATATTTCAAGTTAAAGTTGATAAGCGTTCCACACTTTTAACGACCGGTACTTGCAAGTACTTTTGGTCCTCATCAAACTGCGGGCTTTTCCCGTATTGTTTTTTTACGCAATGGAGTGGAAAATATATTGTGCGTTCTGCTTGTTGTGATTATATGCCCGGCGATCTTCTAAAACTAACAGCGATTGGAAAAAGTGGCAATAAAATCGGAAGCTCATCGATGCACATCAACGGCGGCATAGTTAGTGGTTGCGACCCTCAATTTTTGAAAATCTATTCATTTGTTTTCAACATTAGGAGTATTGTATAATTTGCTGTGGCTGTATATAACACTATGCTTTATATTATCATGAAAAATAATATTTTTTATCTCCAAAAAACTAACAAACAATAACACAAAACTGGCAATTAAATCGGAAGCTCATCGATGCACATCGACGGCGACCTATTTAGCGTCGGCGATTTGTTTACAAAGTCATTGTCATGCTTCTTGGCGCACTTAACCATTGTGGCGAGTTGTTCCTGATTAGTATACCCAAGTCCCGTTGCAGGCTTGGTTAATGACGTCATTGGTGCCATTCTTGTGTAGCATTGCAAAATATATCTGATTTTGAGTTGAAAACTAATTAAAGACTTATTCAAATTATTGTTTTTATGTTTGAATTTTCTTGTTAATCATTATTAAAGGTATTTTATCAATGTATTTCATAGTAGTTGACACTTCAGAAACTTGTGACGTAATAATATTGTATCCAATATGCATTGCCCTCACCTTTTGCTATTGTGGCGCAGTGCCGAGTGTTTCGCGAATACTAGCTTGCCTGGGGTTCAATTCATTCCGCCCTTATTTTATTCACGTTGGTATAGCTTGCATGTTGTTGTAATTCATGACTTATACTGATAGTCAATCATGCATCACGGATGCTTCACGGATTGCTTCACGAATCAGAGCGCTGCTCGAACGCACGCTAGTAGCGCTTTCGTTCTCCATGGCAACCAGGCGTGAGCCAATGAAAAGCCAGAACGTATTCCCTTTTTGGCTTTTGATTGGCTGACGCCTGGTTGCCATGGAGAACGAAAGCGCTACTAGCGTGTGTCCGAGCAGTGCTCAGTTTGATCGGAAACATCATAGAGCCTCCAAAAATGCCGCACTCGATGTAAACAATGGTAGGGAAGGACGAATTTGTCAATGACCTTCATGAAGTACACAAGGTACTTGTTTTGTATTTTTTTTTCCAAACTTACAACTTTGAATTTGGGAATAGTTTTATTTAATTCTTAAATTTAAATAAAATAATTTTAAAACCATAACGGTAGCCTAAGAAATTGTTGCTAACAAAATAAAAAGGTCATTATTTCCCTTTAAACAAAGAAAACGGCCAAAAGACTGTCCAATTTAAATTGTATGGTATTGAGATGCACACACAAATTAGCTGAGCATGGGATATAAGGAGGGTATAAGGATTGTACAGACTTTCCGACCTTGCTTGATGTGAAATGCGGCTCCTTTCTCCAGTATGAAATTTACAGAACTAAACAACAGCAAATCTTGAAGGCCATCACCGATCTAACTTTCTTGAGTCTGCCTCTGCAACCTAACTTATGATGGTCCTTGACACGGCTTCTTGTCATCCGTACGAATTTAGCAAAGTAAACAAACAACAAATCTTCCTGGGCCTCGTTTCATAAAGCGGCGTACCCTACGAACCTACGTAGTTGACGCCGATTTTGGCGTAGCCTACGCCGATTCCGTTTCATAAAGAAATAACCGGCGTAAGCTACGCCATTGAAACTACGCCGCTTCATTTACGTCAAAACACTGAATTGTTCGTAGGTTACGGCATTTGCGTTTCATAAAAGGGCGTAGCTTATGTCAAATAATATTTCAGGGCCTTGATTTTCTGTCAAAAACTACGCAAGGATTTGTGGCGTTGTTTTAGTGCTCCGATGGCCTTGAAAGTTGTTTTGATTGCCTTGCTGGCATATTTTGCGAGCCTGGCGGCGGATATAAGAGGCTGGTGTGATGATTTTACATTGAAACTTACTTCAAGAGCAAGAGCATATATTTATGTGAAGCACAAAACTGAAGTATCAGTTGAATCTCTGAAGAATGTGAGTTTCTCAAATACCATGTGGACCACCTCATGACATACATGTGTTTGTAAGAATTGATTTATAATTCACTGTAGTCTCATATCATTTGTGCAATGTTATAATAGATGGCAAGCATTGTTTTCAATGAATTAACATGATTTAAGGCGGCCGCACACTAGGCCATTCGGCGCGCGATATACTGCGACATTCCGCATCGGAAAATCGCGGCGATACGGCGGAATATCGTCCTTGTTCCGGCGGATTCGGCGCTGTCTGCTCGCGAGATTCCTCCCCGCCGACCTACAGCATGTCGCAACCTGTGCCTACAGCCTGTGCCAAGGTAACTTAATGATTGCCATTTTTCGACGAAGATGTAAGTTTAAAACCACGAAACTTTTACATAATCAATGTTACAGCGGCAAGAGCATGCTGTGCAAAATTTGTACCTCTGCAATGCATAGATTCGCCACTGTTAGCCTGATCAATTTTGCTGTCTGCGGCTCCGCGGCGTTCAGTAGCGGAAAAAAGCTCGTTCGAATCAGCTTTTTTCCGCTGGTCCGCAGATGGCCGGCCGACGACATTCGTCCGCGATTTTTAACGTTTCGGCTGACGCGAAGGCGGAAAGTCGCTAAAGATGCGCGGAAAGTCGTAGCGATATCGCGACCTCCGCGCACCGAATGGCCTAGTGTGCGGCCGCCTTTACAAGACTTCTCGATAACGGTGGGGCTGGCGTCACCGTCGCGGCCGGGCAATCAAATCAAGGTTCAAGGTTACTATCACCGTTGTTGGTCTGGAGTCATGGGGAAGCTTTATGACGTCACCAGATTCTGGCTACGAGCGAATCTTAGGCTGACCCGATCGGACTTAATGGCTACGAGCAGTAGGTTTCGTCCCGATCGGACTTAATGGCAACGAGCTGTAGGCCGACCCGATCGGACTTAATGGCTACAAGCTGTAGGCCGACCCGATCGGACTTAATGACTACGAGCTGTAGGTCGACCCGATCGGACCTAATGGCGGGGTTAAGTTAGGTTAGATTAGGTTAGTTTAGTTTCATTAATTCCGATCGGTTCGGTCTACCGCTCGTAGCTATTAAATCGGGGCGGCCTAAGATTCCCTCGTATCTGGTGACGTAATAAAGCTTCCGTATGACTCAAGACCAACAACAGTGATAGTAACCTTGAACCTTTATTTGATTGCCCGGCCGCGACGGTGACGCCAGCCCCACCGTTACCGGCTTCTCTGACCAGTAGTAGTGAGCAAGGTGATGGCTTAAAGGAAATAGTTCACCTTGGAATTTTTTTACCAAACACGATTTGATTATATTTTGTAATACAATTTCTTTTTATATTGTCAAAAATGGCCTTATATCGCGCCAATTCAGGACAGAAGGCCGTAAATTTGTATTGTTTGTCTAAATTATATGCATACTCTCTGAGTCAGAGTCCTGACGTCACGCGAATGTAAAAAATGGTTCAGCCAATCAGATTCGAAAGTAGTCGCGTTAGGATAGACTCGCATTGGAGATGTGCCAACCGGCGGCCGGCGGTTCGCTTGCTAGCACTAGCAGCAAGCTGATTGGCTGATGGCATAGCATCTGCCCGGGCTAGAACCAGTACAACATTCTTTCGCCAGCACCGCATTCCTTCGCCAAAAATTAAATATCTTCGGCTCGAGAGTCTTTTCAGTCAAGACAACTTGCAGATAGGGGTTTCCTAACACGGGCTACAACACTCTATCTCAGTTTAAAACTAATGTTGAAGGTGAACTATTTCCTTTAATGCCGATTGGCAGTTGGGTATCATACTTATGGTGTTTTTCATGGTTATTTGTATTGTGGTTTCTTTTGTATATTAGCCACACTAATAATTTGAATTAACATGTAACAGTTAATGACCATGATACAGGGAGACACAAGTGTTGTGTTTCGGTTCGTTTCGTCTAGGTCGCGGAAACAGTAAACACTCGTGCCAGATATATTGCTGTGCCGGACATAGGGACGCAACTGACGCTGAGGCGCCCGTGACCCCGCCCGGCGTCCCTCGAGCCAGACAATGCCCTCTGGCTATGCGCCGGCAGAGGCGCGCTCAGGGACGGAGCTGGCGGTCGCGAGACAGGGGCGACTCCAGGCAATACAGTACGGGGGTTAGGCTACAACATAGCACCTCCCCCAAGACGATGGCTTAATTGCAGAAAGTAAATCGTCTTTTAACAAAGCACGCGCACAGCGAAGCAAATACGGCGACAGCACTAATCGCAGTACGTGGTGGTGCCCCAACGAACTGTCAGGCGCTGGGGCGGCCGCCGTGAGCGGCAGCTGCGGCGTGGCGCCGGCGGTGCCGCTGCTGCTGGCGCTGCTGCCGACGTCACTGCTGCTGGCACCGCTGCTGACGTCATCGCTGCTGGCGCCGCTCGGGGTGCGTCAGTAACCTGTCGGCCGAGGGTTTGGCGATCGGCGGTTGCGGCGGCCGGCGCTCCGGTGGCGATCAGGGGCCGGTACGGCCGCAGGAACCGCCGGTTCCGCCAGTATACCCGGCCACTCGCCGTCTTGACTAGGTAGGTACGGCGTTGGCCGATGCCGACGATGATTCCTGTCCGGTCCCAGCGACCGGTGGCGGTGTCCTGGAGATCTACACGGGCGCCGATCTGCAGTTTAGAGAGCTGGCGCGCTGACGCATCGTGGTAGCGCGCCACCTGCTCCCGAGTCGCGGCGGACTTGGCCTCGCACTCTGCTGTTGCGCGCTGCCACTCGGGCGCGAATGCCCGGTGGTGTGTTGGCACACCCGACCGAATCGGGTGCCCGAACAGAACCTGGGCTGGAGACCTGCCGTCGGCTCTCGGCGTGTTCCGGAGCTCAAGAAGTCCCTCGCTCAGCTGCTCATCGTCCAGCCGGCCTCGGGAAGACGCGGTGAAAATCAGCTTCTTCACCGCTTTGACGGCGGCCTCCGCGTGGCCGTTGGACCGCGGATACCGCGGTGATGACACCTCGTGCCGTACCTCCCAGCGGCTCAGAAACCGGCGCAGGGTGCCCGACGTAAACTGCGGGCCACCGTCGGTTCTGATCACGACTGGGACGCCCGTCTGGGAAAACAGCATCCGCAGCTCTTTGGTGAGGTGCTCGGCCGATGCAGTCCGAGGGCAGATGGCCTATGCAGTCTACGGCCAGCCGGAGAGTCGGTCCGCGTACACGAGGTAGGTCTGTCCGGCGACGTGGAAATAATCCGCCGAGACCGACTCGAACACGCGGCTCGGCCGATCATCCTCACGCCACAGCGGCTCGTTGGCGTGACTGGGCACCAACTGCCTGCAGCGCGGGCATGGTGAGACCACGTTGGTGACGTCGCGGTCGATGCCCGGCCAGTATACGCCGAGGCGAGCGCGGCGCTTCGTCCTCTCGATGCCCTGGTGCGACATGTGCAGGCGGGTGAGGACGCCTCGGCGGAGACTGACCGGGATCACCAGCCGAGGGCCGTATACGATGAGGCCGTCGTCCAGGGCCAGCATGCTGCGCACGCCCCAGTACGGACGGACGGCTGGTGGCACCTCGTGCCGGTGCTCCGGAAACCCGTGCAGAATGGCCTCTCGCAGAGCTTCGTACTCAGGATCGTGGGCGGCGGCGGCTCGGATTTTCTCCAGACTGGGATCCACGAGCGGCGCCAGACGCACGCCATCCTCTGCTTCCCGCTCCAAATGCAGAGCTGCGACGACGGCAGCGTGGAGCGGGTCCTCAGCGTCCTCCGCCGCCAGGTCGTCGGCGGTCGGGTCGCTGGTCGGAGCGCGTGACAGCGCATCCGGTATCTGGTGGTCGGATCCTTTCTGCCAGCTGGCGGTGAAGCAGTACGGAGTCAGTTTTTCGCGCATCCGCTGCAGCCGGGGGTTTTCGATCTCACTCAGCTGCTTCTGGTTCAGGATCGGTACCAGCGGACGGTGATCGACGACCAGGGTGAAGGACGGCAGTCCGGCGAGGTAGTTACGGCACTTCCGGCATGCCCACAGGCAGGCTGCCAGCTCGATTTCCACGACCGCGTACCGCGACTCAGTGTCGGTGAGAAATCGCGAGCCACACTGCACCAGCCGCCAGGTGTCGCCGTGTCGCTGGAGTAGTGCGAAGCCGAGGTCTCGCGTTCGGGCGGCGTCCGTCTGCAGCATCGTCGGCAGACTCGGGTCGAAGAACGCCATGACCGGCGGAGCAGCCAGTACCGCCTTGACCCGCAGGAAGGCCGCATCGTGCTGCGCTGTCCAGCACCAGATGTGACGCACCTTCAGTAGGTCTCTGAGCGGCTGAGCGGAGTGGGCGAGCTCAGACGACAGACCGCCGAGCTGGTTAGTCAGTCCCATGAACGACCGCAGGTCAGTGATGTTCTCAGGTCTCGGGAAGTCTGCGATGGCTTTCAGCTTCTCCCCGTCGGAAGTGTAGCCGTCAGACGTGATGCGGTAGCCACAGTAGTTGACTTCGTGCCTGGCGAAGACGAACTTCTTCGGGTTTAGCGTGATGCCGCGCTCGTCACACCGTTGTACAACGGCGATGACGTGCGCCAGATGCTCCCGGTAGGTGGCATCGTACTCCAACAAGTCGTCCACGACTTTGACGGTGTTGGGTATGTCGCCGAGGGCCTGATCGCCGCGGCGATTGTACTCGTCACCGGCAGACACACATCCCTGTGGCGCCCTCAGGAACTTCATGCGTCCCCAGGGCGTGATGAAGCATGTCAGGTCTTGACAGTGCTCGGCGAGTGGGACCTGAAAGTACCCCATGGCGGCGTCCAGCGTAGTCATCCAGCGACTGCCGGCATGGATGTCCGCCACGGCGTCGTGTGGTGGTCGCACTGGGTAGGTGGGCCGCTTCACGAAGCGATTCAGGCGAGTCAGGTCGATGCACAGTCGAACTCCAGACGGCCGCTTAGCGACGGCGACCATCGGATGACACCACTCTGTGTAGTAGTCGACCGGTGCGATGACGCCTCGAGCCTGAAGTTCATCGAGCTGGGCCTTGATGTCCGCCCTCCAGGCGTACGGGATCGGACGCGCGGCGGTGACGGCTGTTGGAGTCGCGTCCTCGCGCAGCTCAATCACCATCATCCCACCGTTCATCTCGCGCAGCGGGCCGTCAGTACTGAAGACGCGCGGGTTCTGGGCCACGATCGCGGTTGCGTGAGCTGCTACGGTCTCTTCAGACGGGTCCGCGTCGCTGGACCATGTAGGCAGGCCTCCGGCTGGTGGCACGTCTCCGTGTCCGCCGGGCTGGGCCGGCTGCGCCGCTGTACTCCGGGCGCGGCCGCTACCCGTGAGTGGCGCTGCGGTCGCAGCTGTGTCAGCGGCTGCCACTAGGGGCGCTGTAGTCGCTGATATAGATGTCGCCACCGTCTGGACTTTCTCTGCCGGAGGCGTGGTGTGCTTGATCTGCGCTGGGAAGTCGGCTGGCAGTATCCCCAGGGCGACCGAGTCAAACCAGCTGATCAGCATGCCCGTCAGCTCTCTGATGACGTAGACGGCGACCTAGACGAAACGAACCGAAACACAACATGGCGCGGTCGTGTAGTGTTGCGAGCAGTGGCCGTGTCTGTGATTAGCCTGTGCCGCGTATCATCAGTGCGATGAGTGACCTGGACAGATTGTCCGCCCTGCTGGTTCAGCAGGCGGAACTCTCCGCTCAGCGGGAAGAGCGCCTCGCTGGCATGCTGGAGCGGCTGATGAGCCGTCAGCCTCCTGCCGTGATGGGTCCGGGCGCTGAGGACCCAGGGTCCGCAGCCGCCCATGTTGTGTTTCGGTTCGTTTCGTCTAGGTCGCGGAAACAGTAAACACTCGTGCCAGATATATTGCTGTGCCGGACATAGGGACGCAACTGACGCTGAGGCGCCCGTGACCCCGCCCGGCGTCCCTCGAGCCAGACAATGCCCTCTGGCTATGCGCCGGCAGAGGCGCGCTCAGGGACGGAGCTGGCGGTCGCGAGACAGGGGCGACTCCAGGCAATACAGTGCGGGGGGTTAGGCTACAACATAACAACAAGTATGGCTCACAGGTAATTAAGCCACAAGCATACAAGTTCACCAGTTCAAGTTGTTTTATTTTCATGAGTTCATGTTTTTTGAAGTAAGCTTTGAATTGGCCAGGTTAACATGTACAGCGGAAAAAATGTTCACATTGCATGCCTTGCCTGAGTTGTCAAAACTCAACAGTAAAACTCACATTTATTTAGTACTTCTCATGCAATACCAAGGCGAAACTCACACAAGAATGAGTTTTGCCTGAGTATTTATGTGAGTTGTCATAACTCTCGACAGTAACACTCAGGCCCTTACTAGCAAAACTAACCCTTACTAAGAGTAAGGTAATAATCATGTAATGCTAAGCACCGCCCTAAGGTAAAACTCATGCAAACTAAGGCGTAACTAACCCTTACCAGCGTCAATACTCAGGAAATGTTAATGCAAGCCAAGCCTGGGGTTAGTTTTATTTCTCTGGCATTACCAATGCTAATACCAATATGATTACTAATGCAATACTAACGACCGTCGCACATTGGGCATTACAGCAGATACTGTGGCGAGACATAGATGTGTTGACGCCGGAATCTTCCCCACTGAGACACACCTTCCCAAATTTTGGTCACCATGCATCTATAGGTGCATGATAACCAGCATTCCTAAACCTATCCATTATTTTTGTAAACTGTGGTTGTCAAAGTTGAAAATTCAGACATCTCATTTAAGTCTGCTAGTGCCTCAAGATTTTATTCTAATCATTAGTTATTCATAGATTTAGCCAGTAATAATATATTTAGCCAGAATTATCTATGTCATGTCAAAAAATGTTGATGTCATGTCAAAAATCACATCACACAAAACGTATTAACTTATTAACTTATTAACTTATTAATTATGTATCGGTATGCTGAATGTTTGCCATTTTTTTATAGCATATTCAATTGCCTCTTGCAAACGCTAATGTGACCAATGTGACCAGTAAACAGTGACTTCTTCTGGAACAAAGAGTATCAGTTGTCTGCAGCTGGTGAGTGAAATTGGTAGGAAAATGTCTGTGCATGCCAAGCTGCAGTTAAGAGTGGATGAAAGCTGAACAAATCTGGATATTGGGAGCAACACTGTGATGGAAGGCCAATGGAAGATACTGTTGAAGCTATGAGCGAGACCTTGAAGACAAGTGCCGCCACGGACCTGTGTGTTGAATGAGATCATTATTGAGTTTTCACCGAAGTAAAGCAAATTGTGGAATTTTCAAGGGACTTTTCCGGACATCTATACTGACTGCTGATCAATAAAGGCGTCAGTGTCTGAGTTTGTGTGTTTTGGTGGCGCGGCTGAACACCTATCAATTTGTTGTCAGTTAACCTCCTGTTAGATAAGCCATCTGTCATCATGACGTGTCATCATGACGTGTCATCATGACGTGTCATCATCACGTGTCATCATGACGTGTCATCATGACGTGTCATCATGACGTGTCATCATCTTAGCTTCTCGTCTGTTTTATGTGCTGTTTTATACACTGGGCTGTTTCACACTAACCACAATTAGATCAGTAAATACGCATGATTCATGCCATAGCCCATATGAGTCCGTAATGGATTTAATTCATATTTCATACATTGCATCATGCAGTGGCGTACCGAGTATCAGGTCATGCAGGTCATGACCTGGTCCTTTGGACCCGAGGCGCCCATGCAAAACTGGCGCCCCTCCGATCAGTCACGACGCCCCTCTGGCCAGTGACAGCGCCACTCCGGCCATTGACTCTCCTTCCGCACGGTGCGGAAGAAGAGGCGCCCCCCCCCCCCCCCCTTGCACAATTTGGCCAATATTGATGGCACCCCTGTCGATCGGGTGGCGCCACGCAAAGCAATGACCTGGTCCTTTCTGAATTTCTGCGCACGCCACTGGCATCATGATCTAATAACTAACAGTCCTTACAGTCTTACCAACAGTAACATCAGCAGGCACGTAGCCAGGATTTTTCTCAGAGTGGGGGGGAGGCACGTCTGTGGTAGAAACAATTTTCGCATCCTCAGCCATATGTTATTGACTGACCGGGAGGGAGGGAGGGAGGGAGGGAGGGAGGGAGGGGTCGGGTCGTGAGAGGATCTCATTTTATCTAGTGTGAATTTGTTTTGCTCGGGGGGCGGGGGCATGGCTACGTCCCTGAACAGCAGTCAGCATGTATTTGCCCTCTAACCGGACACGATTAGCCGGTTTAACACAAGCCTTAGGCGGTCGAATTCGCCGGATCTAATACACAAACACAATCGACAAACAATGCTTTGGCCGACCTCCCAATGAAGATTCGGGCAATAGTCTCGACGGTGGCAGGTTACCTGTATAAACAAAGTAAGTCTGTCTCGCATCGTCTTGCGCTGCGTGTGGGCAATATGCCCGATACATTTTTGAGACGAGGATTTCTGTTGGTGGTTCTATCGGCAATATCGCCATGACTGTTCACATGCAATATATAGCATATTATTCATTTTATTTACTAGTAATGTATTAATTAAATCAGAACAAAAAACGAGAATCACGACTACGAGAGCTTTTCACTAAACGCGCTTACGCGCGGGCTTTAAATTCTCACACCGGACACGTGAGCTCGATAGTGGCAGCTCTAATGGCTTTCGCCTAGGTCCAGACAATTTGTTGCATTTATTTACTCAGAAACGATATTTTAGCATTATTTATTTTACAAATATGTTTTTTAAATATTTTTATGATTCCAATTTCAATAATTGCATTAAAAACAAATGTTTATTATAATGCTTTCAATACACTTCAATTTTTCAAACACCCTTGATTGTTTACGGCAGCAACGCAAACTGCGCCGGCGTAAACAACTCCGTCGGCACCTTGGTGAAACGGACTCATTTACGGTACGTAGCTTTTGATGGCGTAACTCACGCATTTCGTAAGTTACGCCAAAAGCTTTATGAAACGAGGCCCTGGTCCCAGTCCTTCGGCTTGTCACCAACTTCACCTCTGAGACCTCTCTCCAGCCTGACCCAGCTGCAGCGGCCCGTGGATGTCTGGCGGCCGGAAGCCGACTCCGCCGCCCCGGGCCATTGCTTGCTGCCTCCTTATTGGTCCTACTGACCATCCAGCGTAGCTGCAGCTGCCGGAGGGCGGCTGCAGCCGCCGGAACTGTCTGCAGCGGCCCCGGTGGGCGCCTGCGGCGGCCTTTGACCGGCGCTCGCTGACGTTATTTAGGTCAGATCCTGCGTAGAGGCTTCTGCCGAGCGCCGTACGTGACGGGGCTGGCCGGCTGACGCTCAACGTCTAATGGGGTCGCTGGGTCGGGATAACAGCGTCGTTTCATGGGCCGGGTGTGCCCCTAACAACGACACCTCGCCGGTGTCCGACTTTTGACGAGGGTGTTTGTCGTATGCGTGGGTGGCCTCAGCCGGCGTCTGCACTGTCGGAAGCTTCTGGTGTCCACACGGCCATCGATCTTTCCATGTTCAATTTTGAAATATATAGCTTTTGCAAAGTATCTCTTCTTTTACTTATATTTGTCCCCGCTTTGCTTCTTTGGGGTGTAATTTTAAAATGTGGCTCGCTACAATACCTCTATGAAACCCTATTTATTCTCCTTAAATACTCCTTTAGTTCATTGGGGCATCATGAGGGCATCAACCATAAGTTTGTATTCCCTTAAAATGCCGTCTAGATTCCTTTATGATGCCCTGTATCGTGATACTCCAGATATACTCTCGTGATCACCTCATTAGAACCGTGTGATTCCCCCCAAATACACAGCTGATGACGTCACCATTATCCTCCCGCCATTTTCACATGGGCGTAGGGCGGCGCAGTAGGGCGGCGTTTCATGTGGCGGCGCAGGCGGCAAGCAATTTCGGCTGGCGCTAACGTTTTAGTGTTTTATTATATAAAAACGCACAGGCTGTGACATTATGTGGTACAGGTTTGTTGTGAATATGTGATGACTGCATAACAAACGCATATGCTGTAACATATTGCTCAGGTTTGTGTTGAATATATTATGACGGGTAGTTCCCTACATGTGAGTTTTGTTCGTGAACGAAATGCATCCGAATTTGAGCATGTTTACTTTCAACGAGTGTCTGCAGTAATCGAAATCATTGCAGGTATGTGACTGGCATCACCTGGGATTTTCAGGGGTATCCAGGAGGAATAGCGGACGTCATCAGTGGATGTCCGTGAAGTTTGCCAACAGCCAACAAAACGGAAATTTGCAACGGCCGAATTTTTCGCCTCAAATACGCATGTAGGTCAAGTCGCATACGAGGATCACGAATCTGATGTTATTTTTAATGCTAAAGGTCATAGGTCAAGGTCAAATGCGTAAAGAAGGTTGTGTAACCTTATGTACCTTTTTACGGACAAACGGTACACCGCACGGCCTCGCAATGGCCACCATTCGAAAGAGCTGCACAAAATAAAGGTGGGGTTTTCCTCAGAATTTCGATTTAGGTCTCCCAAGGTCACCCATCAAAGTCAAACTATCAAAATCAATCAAAATCAACCCTATGCACCTTTTTACGGATAAACGGTACACCGTACGGCCTCGCAATGACCACCATACGAAAGAGCGGCTCAAAATGAAGGTGGGGTTTTCCTCGGAATTTCGATTAAGGTCACCCCAGGTCACCCATCAAGGTCAAACTATAAAAATCAACAAAAATCGACCTTATGTACCTTTTTACGGACAAACGGTGCTTTGCACGTTTTTTTCATGGCACCATTCGAAAGGGCGCCTCAAAAATGAAGGTGGGGTTTTCCTCGAAATTTCGATTTAGGTCACCCAAGGTCACCCATCAAGGTCAAACTAACAAAATCAATCAAAATCGACCTTATGTACCTTTTTACGGATAAACGGTACACCGTACGGCCTCGCAATGGCCACCATTCGAAAGAGCGGCTAAAAATGAAGGTGGGGTTCTCCTCTGAATCGAAATTCGGAGGAAAACCCCACCTTCATTTTGTGCAGCTCTGTATGTATGTATGTATGTATTAAAGCATGAACTATCCACACGAATGAGGTTTTTACACAGCTGTTTGTCATGTTGGCAGGTTACACAGGGTACGATACAAAACACATCAGCATGCACTTTCACACACTCTTCACACACTCAAATACTCTTTCGACTGGTGGCCATTGCGAGGCCGTGCGGTGTACCGTTGATCTGTAACAAGGCACATAAAGGTACACAACCTTCTTTACGCATTTGACCTTGACCTATGACCTTGGCATTACAAATATAATCAGATTCGTGATCCTCGTATACGACTTGACCTACATGTGTAGTTTAGGCGAAAAATTCGGCCGTTGCAAATTTCCGTTTTGTTGGCTGTTGGCACACTCATTAACGGACATCATCAGTGGGGCATCAAGGGGGCATCAAGGGAGCATCAAGGGGGCATCAAGGGGGCATCAAGGGGGCATCAAGGGGGCATCAAGGGGGCATCAAGGGGGCATCAAGGGGGCATCAAGGGGGCATCAAGGGGACATCAAGGGGGCATCAAGGGGGCATCAAGGGGGCATCAAGGGGGCATCAATAGGGTATTAAGAGGCATCAATGAGTATATAGGGGAATCTACCGGAGATGGCGAACATTCGATAATGGTGCGTTTTTGACTGATGTAAGGAACATTGGATGGCACTCTGTTGTAAAACAAAATGAAACATGTCAACAGCAGTGGGAGGCTTTTTCAAATACGCTTAACGAAATGTTAGACTTCCATGCTCCTATCAGAAAATTTAGAGTTCACAACCCCCGTCCCCCACCGGTTTCGAATGAAACCCTCAATCTGATGAAGCAGAGCAAACGATATAAAGAAACAAACGATCCAGCGTATCAGGAAATCAACACATTAACTAAACGGGCGATTCGCAAAGACTGTCGGGCAGATATAGCAAACCGCGTCCACAACTCAACATCCTTGTCATTGTTTCAGAAATTAAAATATGTAATTGCACCTAAACGTGGATACACAAAGCAACCGCAAAATTTAACACCAGATGACCTGAACGATTACTTTACAGCAGTAGGTACAAACACTAGAGACGAGGTGGTGGCCGACTTCGACCGTTCGGGCCGAGAGAAGCTTTTTACTCGACTACCTAGGGTCAACGCTGGGTCAATGAGGCTCACACCAGTCACGTTGACTGAACTAAGGTGTGCTTTATTTTCACTACCCAACAAAGACTCTTCAATAGAAGGCGACGTCCCAATCCAAATTTTAAAACTGACAATTGATGGAATTGGACGCTACCTTTTACGTATCATTAACACTAGCTTTGTCTCTGAAACCGTGCCCTCTGCCTGGAAAAGGGCGACCGTCATTCCTCTATTTAAAAGAGACGATCCATCTAAAGCATCAAATTTTAGACCTATCACGAAAGTTCCTGGTATATGCAAAGTAGTAGAAAAGTTAGTACAAAAACAGTTGACAAGCTACCTCCAGAGCCAAAATCTATTGAGCGAAGATCAACATGGTTTCTTGCCGCAACATTCGACATGTACCGCCCTATTGACAATGACTGACGAAATTCTCAGGGGCATGGATCGATCCCAAATTTCCATATTGGTTCTCATTGATTTGAGTCGCTGCTTCGATGTTATTGATCACAAAACGCTCATTAATAAATTAGAATTGTTGCAAATTTCATCAGGCTGGTTTAAAAGCTACCTACACGGACACGTACAACGGGTTAAAGTAGGGGAAAGTTTTTCAAAGCCACTTCCTATCATAATTGGGACTTTCCAGGGTACTTGTCTCGGCTCATTACTGTACAACATTGCTAGCAACGATCTCGCATGCCACATTCCAGCTAAAATCAATGGCTTCAAGGTCACATCGGTGCGTTATGCCGATGACACACAGCTCGCTGTCACAGGCCCTCGAGATCAAATTGGGGAACTACAAAGGAGCATGGAAGAGTTGCTAGTAACGATGTCAACGTGGTTCCAACAACATGGCATGAAGGTTAATGCGGCAAAAACTGAATTTATTTTGTGTGGAGACAGGAGGCAGTTAAAGCGTATTGCGCAGCCCCCATTATTTTATTTTATGGGAGAGCAAATTCAATGTTCCAACAAAGTCAAAAATTTAGGAGTGGTGATGGATGAAACATTGTCATGGGAATATCATATAAAAAACATCACTGATCGCTGCTTTGGAATTTTGATCGGATTAAGCCATGTACAGCATGCCTTGCCCGCTGAAGTGTTGCCGCGCATTGTCGATTGTCTGGTGCTATCACATGTGAGATACTGTGTACAAGTGTATGGCAGTGCCAGTGCCAGATTTTTTGGATGTCTCTTAAGAACATCCAAAAAATCTTAAATTTTGCCGCACGAGTCATATCAGGACGCAGGAAATACGACCACATCTCTGATGTATTGCGCGAATTAGGTTGGCTAAATGCGTTAGATTTAGTAAAATACTCTGACTTGTGCATGTTGCATAAGGTTATAACTAGAGCGAAACCTTCGTCGTTGGCGTCGCGCATCCAGTTCAACTACGAAATACTGGAGCGTGATACCCGACAATCGAAACATCTAGCCTTGCCTCGACCTAGAAACAATCACGGAAAGCGCACATTCTTGTATAGGGCTAGCCATTCATACAATGCGCATATTTAATCTCAGTGTGTTCTGAATGCAGTGTCGCCCATTAGATTTTACACTTGCTCAATAATTGTACGATGTCGGCAAAACAGGGCAAACTGTTTTAGCTCACTTTTTACTGTTTTAGCTCACTCATTTTTATGTTCATGTATGGAAGACCGAAGAATAACCCTGTCGTGTGGAACGGTCTGTTTACGTTAATACATACATACATACATACATTTTTTTTTATTTATTTTTTTTTTGGGGGGGGGGGGGGGGGGAGGGCTCACAGAGGCATGAAGAGGGAATCATTTTTACCCCACCTGACCCCATCAGGGTATATTGGGAGAATATTCGAAGAATCAGAGAAACAAAAAGGATATTGGAAGAATATAAGGGGAATAATTTGGGAGTTGTTTTAGACCAATCCCCTTAATATTCCCTAAAAGGAATCATTTTGGTTTTCAGTGTGCAATGTGCAGAATGGAAATCACGCATATCTTTTTTTATATGTCAACCAATGCATATTTCAAAGCGCATTATTCCTAAATACTAGGAGAGGCCCGCCATCAGTTGCCTCATATGACGAGCCGTCACTGTGATATTGTAAGAACTATGTAAAGCCAACATGGTTGCTTGGTCAGCTGGTACATCGAAGACGCGAATGTGACAGCATCGTTCTCACAAACATAGTGATAGTACATCTGCATGTATTATCAAAACATGAACATCAAACAGAAAGCAACAAAACGTAACACCTGCGTAACAACAGCACGCCAACTTCCCAAACAACCCGAAGCCCGAACACAGCCTCTCAGTTCGCGGTAGCAGGGGCACAAAAGCTGCTGCTGGAAAGTGACCCAAACTAAGATCAGGAGGGGGGGGGGGGGCGACCCTAGCCATCAGTGATTACAGCATTGTGATCGCTGGGTGCTGCCGACTGATTTGAGGGGGACGCACTCAATTGCACTGGCTGCTGTGGCCAACCTGGCAGGCAGTTATCGGTGGTATAATGATGGGCTATAACAACGGAGCGACCGTTTTTGCACCGACAATAAGAACATTTTTTAGACTTTTCGAAAATATCGCCCCGGGTTTGCGTGTGTGCAGTTGAAGAATAACTGTAAGTATCGCACCAAACATTTCGAAACTAGACATGGTCTACCTGTTCCTCCGGAGAGACATTCTATGTGCAGGGGCGAACGTTTCGAGAGTAGCCTCGTAGCGAAGGTGAAGGATGGCGCAGGCCAAGACGAAGACGGTCAAGTCAATTGGAGAGTTTGAACATCACCAGAGTGGACCAGCGGGTGCCGAGTGCATGGCAGATACGGAGACGGTACGGAGAACAGCGGAGGAGCTCAGCAGCTGAACATGGAGTCAGTACGGACTATCTCGGTGCCGGGTGCAGGAGCGGATACAACTAAACTGGTGAGCGCCGAGGTGGTGCCCCAACTTGTGTCGGACGCCTGCAGGGGGATCACCGGGTGGACGTTTGCGGGGACTCAGTGGAGGGGAGATCGGGGACGATCGCCGTTCGTGCCACACGAAGACTCGTGGCCGTGGCATCGCATCTTCTTCATAAGCCTCTTGGAGACGTTTAAGTTGTTCATTTCAGCCTTTTTTCAGCATGGCCAGGAATTTCTAATTGATTCTTCGCACCGCGTTTCCACCACCTCCAGGTGCGTGACAAATCAAGCGTAACAGCTGTGTGCTACCTAAGGTGCCCTTCTGCCGTCTCAAGCTGAAACAGAAGCACAGAGCGAGAGAAGTGAGCGATACTGTAGCGTAATACTATCCAGGTGTTGCGTGACGTCATAATGTCCAGGTGTTGCGTGACGTAATAATATCCAGGTGTTGCGTGACGTCATAATGTCCAGGTGTTGCGTGACGTAATAATGTCCAGGTGTTGCGTGACGTCATAATGTCCAGGTGTTGCGTGACGTAATAATGTACAGGTGTTGCGTGACGTAATAATGTCCAGGTGTTGCGTGACGTAATAATGTCCAGGTGTTGCGTGACGTAATAATGTCCAGGTGCTGCGTGACGTAATAATATCCAGGTGTTGCGTGACGTAATAATCTCCAGGTGTTGCGTGACGTAATAATGTCCAGGTGTTGCGTGACGTAATAATGTCCAGGTGTTGCGTGACGTAATAATATCCAGGTGTTGCGTGACGTCATAATGTCCAGGTGTTGCGTGACGTAATAATGTCCAGGTGTTGCGTGACGTAATAATGTCCAGGTGTTGCGTGACGTAATAATGTCCAGGTGTTGCGTGACGTAATAATGTCCAGGTGTTGCGTGACGTAATAATGTCCAGGTGTTGCGTGACGTAATAATGTCCAGGTGTTGCGTGACGTAATAATGTCCAGGTGTTGCGTGACGTAATAATGTCCAGGTGTTGCGTAACGTAATAATGTCCAGGTGTTGCGTGACGTAATAATGTCCAAGTGTTGCGTGACGTAATAATGTCCAGGTGTTGCGTGACGTAATAATGTCCAGGTGTTGCGTGACGTCCTAATGTCCAGGTGTTGCGTGACGTAATAATGTCCAGGTGTTGCGTGACGTAGTAATGTCCAGGTGTTGCGTGACGTCATAATGTCCAGGTGTTGCGTGACGTAATAATCTCCAGGTGTTGCGTGACAAAGTGGTGGTATACGTCGTCCGCCGATTGGCGTGTAGTCTCGAGCGTGGCTGCCACAGCAGGGTGACATTTTGTTATACTTTTTTTTAGAGCAAGGTGCCCATGTGATTTTAGCATGCCGTTTGATTGCGGAAATCATCATTCATTTCCTCTAAATTTTAACCCCCATCCGGCTATGAGCGAGAGAAGTTTGACTTACCCCCTAACATAGGCAACACTAGCGCCACTATTCGGGCCGACTTGGAACTATAATCAAACTAGAATCCATGCCCCCTCCCCCTGGATGCCAGGCAGGCCCCTCTGGCGACCGAGCGAGGGCCCCCTGGGGCCGAAGGCCCCAGTGTTTTGGATGGTGTCAGGTG
>JAXIVJ010006992.1:0-63273 GCA_036785665.1 Chirona hameri
CTACTTGCGATCCTGCTTCACCGAAGATATGCGTGCGGCATCCCAGCACGCTGTCGGTATCAACAAGGAGACTGACACGGTCCAGTCAGCGTTGGACAAGATTGAGCAACATCTTCGCCAGCAATGCAGCATCGCCATCGACCGGGTGAAGTTTGAAGAGCGGCGCCAGGAAGAAAGCGAGCCCTTCGACTCTTTCTTGATTTCAGTCAGAGAGCTAGCTGCTGATGCTGAACTGTGCTCCGAGTGCATAGACCAGCGGCTCACCACCCGGATCATGTCTGGCTTTGCAACCAAGAGACCCGACGTAAACTCTTGGCACTTCGCCCGTTTCCGTCACTGGAGCAAGTCATCGACATCTGTCGTTCTGAGGAAGCTGTTCAAGCAAACAACGAAGTCCTACAAGACGTCATCAATAGAGGCCACAATGTCTTCAGCATCTCTCATCACCGTGTCCAGGGTCAGCGTAGTCCTTCGCGAGGACGCTCAGGTCCATTATGTGGCCGCTGTGGCTGGTCCAGTCACCCGAAACGCACATGCCCGGCAGTGGACCAGGCGTGCTTCTTCTGCGGCATCATGGGACACTTCGCCACAGTTTGCCGCAAGAAGCGCTCGTCTCAACAACCACATACAGAATCCGACGCATCGCTGCGATCACGCAGCAGGCACCGCTACCTGCCTGACCAGGCAGTTGTTCCTCAAGTAATCGTCAGTAGCCTGCATCGCAATCTACAGGCCCCAAAAATCGCCATCGAACTGGAAGATCCTGATGGTGCGTTCTTCGGCTGCATCGACGCAACCCCAGACTCGGGGGCTGAGATCACAGTGATGAGCTCAGACACGGCGCACATCCTAGGAGTTCAAGACAACGCCTTGTCCAAGCCGCCCAGCATCGACATCACAGCTGCCAACGGACAGCCTATGCACTGCATTGGCACCTTCAAGGCCATCATTCGTCTGAACGAGAAAGCTGTTGAAAAAACAGTCCACGTCTTCAAGGAGTCACGGGGACTTCTGCTCGCTTGGTATACAGCTCAGAAGCTCGGCATTCTCCCACACCACTACCCACAGCCTGCTCCGCTATCGCCTCAGCACTCTCAGCCCAAGTGTGCAAGCCAGACGCGCAGCGTGTCACCAGTATGTTCAGTGAAGAGCAGCCACCAACAGCAACAGCAGAAGCAGCTCCGCAGTGATCTTCTCGAAGAATTCGCCGATGTCTTCACATCTGACAACACCACATCTCTGAAGCCGATGACCGGCCCTCCAATGGTGATCCACGTCACAGAAGACGCCAAACCCTTCGCGGTACGCGCGGCCCGCCCTGTGCCGTACGCATGGAGAGACGACGTGAAGTGCCAACTGGACGAAATGGTTCGGCAGGGTATCATCGACCCTTTGGGCGACGAACCATCAGACTGGTGTCATCCACTAGTTTTGGTCACAAAGTCTGATGGAGGAATAAGGATATGCGTCGACCTCACCAAACTCAACAAGTTTGTGAAGAGACCGCTGCACCCACTCTCTACTCCAAGAGAAGCCGTCTCTAGTATCCCTGTGAACGCGAAGATCTTCTCCACGCTGGACGCCAAGTCAGGATACTGGCAGCTCCCTCTACAAGAAAGCAGTCAGCATCTCACAACGTTCATCACTCCCTGGGGGCGCTTCAAGTTCCTCAGAGCGCCCATGGGTCTGGTATCGACAGGGGACGAGTATTGCCGACGCGGAGATCTTGCTCTCCAGGGACTGGACCACATCGTGAAGGTGGTCGACGACATACTGGTGCACGACGAGACGTTCGAAGACCATGCAAGCCGTCTACGAGCTCTACTCACACAATGCCGCCAACATGGCATCACGATAAACGAGAAGAAGTTCTGCTGTGCACAGGAAGAAGTCTCCTACTGCGGCTTCAACCTGTCTTCAGCTGGAAAAGAGGTCGACCCTGGGAAAGTCACAGCCATCACTGACTTCCCCACGCCAACCAACATCACCGAGCTGAGGTCTTTCATGGGTCTCGTTCAGCAGTTTGGCGACTTCTCCACCGATATCTCATCTGCTGCTGATGCACTCCGTGGTCTACTGAAACCCTGCAACGCGTTCGTGTGGACGCCGGACCATCAAGCAGCCTTCAACAACGTCAAGAAGGCGCTGTCATCACCGCCTGTACTGGCCCACTACGACCCGAAACTTCCAACGGTTCTACAGACTGACGCTGCCCGACTGAAAGGACTCGGATACGCCCTGCTACAGCAGCATGGCGATCGCTGGCGCCTGGTCCAGTGCAGGTCCAGATTCCTATCCGACACCGAGTCACGCTATGCGATGGTGGAGCTTGAGCTCCTGGCAGTGGTATGGGCCCTGAAGAAGTGCCGCATATTTTTCCAAGGACTACAGCACTTCAAAATCGTCATTGATCATCGGCCACTGATACCGATCCTGAACGACTACACTTTAGACGCTGTCGAAAACCCACGTCTCCAGCGTCTGAAGGAGAAGACCAGTCTCTACAACTTCACGGCTATCTGGCAAAAAGGGAAAGACCATGTCATCCCTGATGCACTGTCACGTGCTCCTGTGGAAGAACCGACGTCTGAGGACAGCCAGCTCATCCAGTCTGTGGAACATCACGTCCATCGTACATCTATCGTCATCATCGGTGAGGTCTCAACCCAGCAGGCGCCAGCACATCTCCCAGACCCTCGACTCGACGACCTTAAGAGGACAGCACAACAAGATGTCACCTATCAGCAACTTCAGGATGCTGTCTCACAAGGCTTCCCATCTTCCAAGGAAATGCTGCCTCGTCCTCTACTCCCATTCTGGAATGTTCGTCATGAACTTTCTTCCCACGACGGCCTAGTCCTGAAAGGTTGCCGCATCCTCATTCCGAACGCTTCCCGGAAAGCTACCATGGATGCGCTTCATGATTCTCACCAGGGGATCGAGCGCACCAAACGACGAGCACGTCAAACAGTGTGGTGGCCTGGCATGAACAGCGACATCATCAACACAGTCGGCAACTGCAACGCCTGTCAAGAGCATCGTTCCAGTCTGCCTCAAGAACCGATGGTAATCGACCCTCTACCATCAAGAATCTTCGAAGATGTCTCCTCCGACCTCTTCTTGCATGCTGGCAGAGACTTCTTCGTCTACGTGGACAGATTATCTGGCTGGCCAGTTGTCTATCAACTTCCACGTGGCGACGCAACAAGTCGCCAAATCATCAAAGCCCTCCGAGACGTCTTCGTCAGCCTCGGAGTCTCCGTCAGACTGCGGACAGATGGAGGACCTCAATACAAGAGCCGAGAAGTCGCCGGCTTCCTGAAACGCTGGGGAGTTCGACATGTCATGTCAACTCCGTATTACCCACAATCCAATGGACATGCGGAGGCTGCAGTGAAGGCGATGAAACAATTGGTCTCCAAGACGACGACAAACGGTTCTATCGACGACGACAAGTTCTACCGAGGACTTCTAGAGCTGCGGAACATGCCTCGAGCCGATGGACGTTCTCCAGCACAGATGGTCTTCGGTCATCCCATCCGATCCTGTGTCCCCGCTCATCACAGCACGTTCGCTGCTGAATGGCAGCAGCAAGCAGAAGAATGCGACTCCAAGGCAGCGAAGTTCCTCCATCAAGCGCAACAGCACTACAATGTTTCTGCACATGCACTGGCACCGCTGAAGATCGGAGCGCACGTCAGGCTGCAAGATCCGGTCAGCAGACGCTGGGACAAGCTCGGCACCATCGTCGGCGTCGGGTACCACAGAGACTACCTGACCAAGACACCAAGTGGCAGAGTCTTGTGGCGAAACAGACGCTTCCTCCGTCCATCACTCCAGCCACCACAAGAATCAACGAGCAAGCCGACGGATTCCTCACCATCAGAGGGTCAAGCCCCAGCACCTCGCCGTCAAGTGCGATTCCAGCTCCCGCTGCCGTCAGCTCTTCGACGAAGTACTCGCCAAAGAAGGACACCAAGCCGCCTGGGCTGTGACGACTTCTACTAGGACTGCTTCCCCAGCAGTCCCGATGAAGGGGGAGATGTTGTGAGCGCGCCCAGTCGGCCTGGCGGTACAGCATGCTGCCACTGCCGGGTCACCGCGCGGCGCGCTGCCGCCCGGTGCATGCGACCTACCGCCGCGGGCGCCCGCCACCGTCCCGTGGCCAGCCGCACGCGGCACCCGATTGGTGCACTGTAAGGGTACCAGGCCTGACTGGATTACCTCATTGGCTGTTCACCCAACCATGTATGTGACGTCGTGCGTGTCTATCATGGTAGGGTGTCAGTGTGCCTCCGGACTCGATCCAATACAGATCTGGACCCCGCAACTCGCCTCTCACTGGACCGACCAGAGCAGGACCGACGACGACACCACACTCTCTGCCTGTTACCGCCTCCGGTACCTCTATTCCTGTTATCGCCCCATCTCTCTGCCTGTTACCGCAACCCCGGTACCTCTCTGCCTGTTACCGCCTCCGGTACCTCTCTACCTGTTACCGCCTCCGGTACCTCTCTGCCTGTTAACGCCTCCGGTACCTCTCTGCCTTTTACCGCCTCCGGTACCTCTCTGCCTGTTATCGCCCCATATCTCTGCCTGTTACCGCCACCCCGGTACCGCTCTGCCTGTTACCGCCTCCGGTACCTCTCTGCCTTTTACCGCCTCCGGTACCTCTCTGCCTGTTACCGCCTCCGGTACCTCTCTGCTTGTTATCGCCCCATCTCTCTGCCTTTTGCCGCCTCCGGTACCGCTCTGCCTGTTACCGCCTCCGGTACCTCTCTGCCTGTTACCGCCTCCGGTACCTCTCTGCCTGTTACCGCCTCCGGTACCTCTCTGCCTGTTACTGCCTCCGGTACCTCTCTGCCTGTTATCGCCCCATCTCTCCGCCTTTTACCGCATCCGGTACCGCTCTGCCTGTTACCGCCTCCGGTACCTCTGTCTGTTACCGCCTCCGGTACCTCTCTGCCTGTTACCGCCTCCGGTACCTCTCTGCCTGTTACCGCCTCCGGTACCTCTCTGCCTGTTACCGCCTCCGGTACCGCTCTTCCCCTTCCAAAATTTCAAGGACTACTCGTACAGATTGGTCTGTTTTGAATTCTGCGTATTTCATTACATCAAGATGTGATTCCATCTTAGGAGTATTCCATCTAGTATACGAGCATTGTGATTCCATCTGCGACTGCTTTTTCGATTATGATATAATGGATAAGTTGGTAGATACAAGGTTCAAGCGTTCAGGTTAGCGAATAGCAGAGGGGGAGCATGAACAATTAGCCATCGGGGTGCTCTGTTTCAATGGTGTTCAATGGAATTTGTTGCAAATTTCTTGTTTGCCTGGAATAGGGCAGATAGTTAATGCAGCCTTTTTGGCTCCCTGGTATTGCAATATCCTAAATACCCAACATCCGTGCTAAAATAATACGTTTGATACGGAGGAACATCGAGGGAATCGAGCCATCAAAGGCCATCGGACCATCATGTCCAGTCCAGGACCATCAGTAGGGGGTCATGGCCCCTCCAGGAGGTTAACAGAGGTCGGCCTGTGAGGGTCCTTGGTTGACCTGAGGAGCCTATGATAAGCCCAGCTTTACTAGCCACTGCTCGCTGAACCAATCCGTGCCCAGTATTCGTACTAGCCTTCAACGACCCATTGCTTAATTGACCAGCTACCGGTCAGTCCACCGGCCAGCCGTGCTCCAGCTGCCGCCGAGGTAAGCTGAAAAGACTCACAGCACTACAATTCAGTTTTATTAAGCAAAGACATGTCTCCATCATACACCTTGGTCGGCCGTTACCAAAGGCATCACGACGCTAGGCACCCAAACACTCGTACCGACAAGCCGGAGGCATGATCCGATATCGGGGACTCCGGAGCTGACTTATTTTTGTAAGACAATGGCACATTTATAACATAAAGGCACAACAGCAAGGCAGCCTTCAGGAGGGTCGCACCTGTATGAGGGACCTGTATGACGCCTCCTGCCAGGGGCCGTCATTAAGGTCAGGAGGAGCTGGTGCTGAATAGCGATGTTGGTGTCTGCGTGTCGGCGTAAAAGCCCTCAGCTTCTCCGATTAGACGCTGCCATGACGCGTCTGAGTGTATGTCGCGTCCTACTCCTTAATCCGCATTCGCGCTTCGGCATGAAAGACATATGTTTTTACAGTTCCGGTTGCGAGGACGTGCCAGAGTTACCATGTTGGAATGTTACTGTATTCTTGTTTATGAACCAAGAGGCCTAAAAACTGTGCTTCTCCGTTGCCCAAGAGCTGGCGTTAAATCGAGGAGTAAGGGGAGTTCAGGCAGCTCTCCTCGTCCTGCTGCAGTCGGCAGCGGTCGCTCAGCTTGAGCAGCAGCATCTCCAGCAGCACCAGAGAACAGGCCCTGACTGAGGTGCTCCGAGCCGGTGACGTGGACGGCGGGCGGTGGCGACTCCAGCGCACCTCCCGCGAGCCGCTGCCGCCGCCGGCCGACAGCGGGTAGTAGCGCCAAGCGGACCTGGGTCTCCGCCTCGGCTGTACTCCACAGCGCCCAAAATGCGCCTGACGGGAGAAACAAGGCATGATCAGGGGCGGATCTAGCAGCGTTTTTGTTTGTTTGTTTGTTTGTTTGTTGGGGGGGGGGGGGGCAAATCTAGTGACACGGTAGAAAAAGGCAGAGCTCATTTACTGTATACAAAAATACATAAGACGTTACAAAACAGCATATACGAAAATATGGCATAATTTAAAGAAAAGGGAACAGAATAGAAGATAATTAACAACCAGCAGACACACATAGTTACAATCTTCCACTTCCACCGATATGTCCACAATCAGCAACATGAAACCATAATTTCCGTAGCCCCATTTTGCTCCCCATCCCGTCCCAGTCCGCCTCTGTACCTTCCGTGAATCCAAAGTCGATGAGCGTGGTCCGGTGAGCAGACGGTTGCAACGTACTGCAGGTCCCAGCCGCCGCGCGCACCAGCACAAATACCTAGTGCTCGGCGAGGCAGAGGTGGATGCCGAGCAGGGGCGAGCCAGCGACACGCCGCCACCACAACCCGTGTCTCGTGGCTCCTGCCGCCGCCGGCCGTCGCTCTGCCAGGAACCCGAACAGGTCCATATCGAGCAGCTGAGCCCGCCACGCCAGGAACCACAGTCGGAGTCAGCCACCCCGGCACATGGCGGCCACGGCCGGCTCAGGCGCGCCAGCTCTGGTCGGCGCCAACAGCAGAGCGGCGTCCACCCGCTGCTGGGAGGCGTCGGCGAACAGGCCCCAGATCCGGCACCACGGAGCCGGCATGCAGCTCTTGCGAGGCGGCCAGCGGACCCGGTCCGCCGCTCAGATAGCAGACCAGCTGGCGCCGCCACTGGCCGGAGCGACCGGGAAACACAGCCTCGCAGGACGGCAGCAGACGTAGGCAGCCGTGTGTGCCGGCGGCGCGTCTGGCGGGGACAGGGGTAGAGAATCAGGGGATGTCGTCATACACCGCATGACATGATATACATATATGACATGATATAAAAAAAACAAGTCTCTTTTATAGCATAAGCTAGCATATTTCATAGTGCATGTAAAGTTGCATGTGGTGCACGGTCGACTGAACCAGTGACAACTGAACCAGAGAAAACTGAACCAGGGACAACTGAACCAGGGACAACTAAACCAGTGACAACTGAACCAGTGACAACTGAACCAGTGACAACTGAGGTAAACATTTGAAGTTGACCTAACCAGGTCACATTAATATGTTGCGAAGCGTCTTGACGAGATAAACACGATGGTGTTAACATTATTGCACTATGTTTAACTGATAAGTTATTCACACAAAAAAAAATGTTTTTGGAAGAAAATACCATCGTGACATTTGGTGACCTCTGGAGCATAACTATTGACCTGAGCTAAAATTTGAGAACACCAATGGCGATTGCATTTTGTTTGTTCCCAGCTATCATAGTTCCCCAAGATATTAGGAGGTTTCTGGAGCAAAATACTATACTTGGAAAATTTGACCTTTGATGACCTCTGGTGACCTCAATATTGCCTAAGCCAAATAACGACCAAATCGTTTCGACATGATGTTCGAAGAGCTGGGGCATTCCACGACATTTCGCCAATTTTGTCCTCAAATTTTAACCCTCATCTCTCACTTTTTGTTCAAAATTGGTCTATATGGTTATCTTGGTCCTGAATTCAGCTGTGGCAATATTAGCTCGATCTGACCTCAGGTTTTCGAGTTATAGCCTCGGGCATTTTGGCAAGGTCACGGTGCAGAGGTATGTGTGGAGGCCATAATAACGCATTTGACTCAACTAAATATAAAAAATAATTATATGACTGAATTTGCAATGAAACATAGATTCTATTTCTGGGCTTTTTTACGTGACCTTGAATGACCTTGAAGCCGTGACCTCGTGACCTTGTTTTCGTTGACTTCGTGTGACCCCGGGTACACCTCTGATTTCAATTTGCACATTGCAAAATACTTGTAAATATATTTCCTAAGAACGCAAAAAATAAAAAGGTGCGTTTTTTCTCTAATTTCCATATTTTCCGCCAATATGCGTGCGTGTTTTCGAATTACCCCCAAGGGGAGGGGTAACGGGTGGATATCTCAGCTACCATTGCAGCTAGAGACCCGATTTTTGGTACACACATTGTCCGGGTGACTAGTAACACCACGCAGCTATCCGGCGTGGTCCAACACAGATCGAAAGGTGAAGACCCCACCCAAATCGGTCCATAGGTTCGGAGCATGACTTCGGCACCGATTTTTTTGCTGTTTTGGTCCAATTTGGTACACTTCGATTGAACCAAAGTGGATAAAACTGAAAACAACAACGTTTAGACCAAGCCGGATCGAATGGTGAAGACTCCGTTCAAATCGGTCCCATAGGTTCGGAGCATGACGTCTGCAACGATTTTGGCGGTTTTGGTCCAATTTGGTCCACTTAGATTAGACCAAAGTGGATAAAACTCAAAATTGCACCGTTTTGGACCACGACGGATCGAATAGTGAAGACCCCACTCAAATCGGTCCTATAGGTTCGGAGCATGACGTCGTCGGTAACGATTTTTGGCGGTTTTTGGTACCAAAATGGAATTTTGGTTCACTTAGATTAGACCAAAGTGGATAAAACTCAATATGGCACCGTTCTGGACCAGGTCGGATCGAATGGTGAAGACTCCGCCGAAATCGGTCCCATAGGTTCGGGGTATGACGTTGTCTGCAACTATATTTGACGGTTTTGGTCCAATTTGGTCCACTTAGATGAAACTAAAATAAATACAACTCAAAACCTATACCACCTAACCTGTCTTAGACCACGTCGAATCGAATAGTGAAGACCCGGCCCAAATCGGTCCCATAGTTTTGGAGTATGACGTCGGCAACGATTTTGGTCGGATTTGGTCCAATTTGGTCCACTTAGATTAAACCAAAATGAATAAAACTCCAAATCGCACAGTCTTAGACCATTCCGGATCGAATGGTGAAGACCCCGCCCAAATAGCTCCCATAGTTTTGGAGTATGACGTTGTCGGCAACGGTTTTTGGTGTTTTTTGTCCAGTTTGGCCCACTTAAATTAGACCAAAGTGGATAAAACTCAAAATGGCACTGTGTTTTACCACGCCGGATCGAATGGTGAAGACCTTACCCAAATCGGTCCCATAGGTTCGCAGATATTCGCCCATTACCCCTCCCTCTTGGGCGTAATTCGAAAACACGCACGTATATCGACGGAAAATATGGACATTTGAGGAAAAATGCACCTTTTTTATTTGTGCGTTGTTAGGCAATATATTGACGAGTATTTTGCAAAGTAAAAAATTGAAATCAGGTGTACCCGGGGTCATACGAGGTCAACGAAAAAAAGGTCACGAGGTTACGGTTTCAAGGTCATTGAAGGTCATGCAAGTCAAATACGTTATTTTAGCCTCCAAGCATATCTCTGCACCGTGACCTTGCCAAAATGCCCGAGACTATAACTCCAAAACCTGAAATCAGATCGAGCTAATATTGCCACAACTGAATTCAGGACCCGAGATAACCCTATAGACCAATTTTGAACAAAAAGTGAGAGATGAGGGTTATTTCGACTTGTCGAAATGTCGTGGAATACCCCAGCTATCGAACAGTGTTTTTGGATTCCGCCTACTGTCCGTAGGAACTGAGTTAGCAGGGTGGCGTTCAGACGCCCCACTGGTTGTCCCTGGTTCAGTTGTCCCTGGTTCAGTTGTCCCTGGTTCAGTTGTCACTGGTTCAGTTGTCACTGGTTCAGTTGTCACTGGTTCAGTTGTCACTGGTTCAGTTGTCACTGGTTCAGTTGTCACTGGTTCAGTTGACATGGAACAGTGGCATGTATCTCTCACAGGATAGTGTACTGCTTAGTGCTTAGGTACTCAAAAATGCTAAGGCTGGTGACAATGGTTGCATTACCTTGGCAACACAACCATTGGAAAGTTTTCAAGAATGAAGAAATTGCATAGTGAATATAAAATGGCATGACCTATAGCAATCATAATCCTAATGTTGTGAAATGGTTTTTATGTCACTAAAAGTGACCAGATTTGGATATTAAATAAAAAGGCTGCATCTGAATTGAAACTGGTAAAATCAGGCTCTTCTAAAGGTGACATAAAACCACTCAAGACAGGGTATGTAAGCAAATATTTATGGGTATTGCATGCAAAAATTCGTTTGTATGTGAGACATGTCTGTGTGTAAATGCTGTCTTTTACATTTACAGTCGCCGTCGCCGACTCCTGAAGAGGGACCGGCTCTGGCCGGCTGAGGTGCCGCTTTCGCCCCCCCCCATCTTTCTACTTATGTTTGATTTATATATTTATATTATCTCTTTTTGCATCTACTTGTTTGATTGTATCTTGGGTTTTATTGTTTTATTGTAGGTGCCTATGTGTTTGTATTACGGGCGTCCGATGTTGTTGTGCTGGCAACGCCATCTGCACCACTTGCCGCGTCACCTGGTGCGGGTGTCGCGTCCGGGGCTGTCCCGCGGGTAGAGCTGCCGGGGGACTGGCCACCCCCGGTCAGCTCCCTGTGGGGCGGTCCCGGCGCGGCGGAGCGGCAGAGATACGTCGTTTCGTGTGTGTGTGTGTGTGTTGTGTGTGTATCTGTAGTGTCTGTTGTATGTGTGTAATACATGAATGGATCCAAACTTGAAAAGGTCCAGAGGTGTGCCCCCAAATTAGTGCCAACCATCGCCCACCTCCCATATGAAGACAGGCCCAGGAGGCTGCACATGACCACTCTGGAGGACAGATAGATCTGTGGCGATATGATAGAACCATATAAAATCCTTAAACGCATCTACAAAGTCTGTACCGATCAAGGTGAATACCTCAAGCTGGATGGCAGAGCCACAAATTCAAGAACAAGGGGTCATAGCCTGAAGCTAAGCAAGCCTCAGCACCGTACCTACAAGAGGACAATGTTTTTTTTTTCATCCAGGGTGGTCAACATGTGGACGTTCGAACCAGCTAACTGAAGAGGTCATCATGAGCACCAGCGTCAACACATTTACAAACAACTATGACCGACTATGCACAAACAGAATGAGAAGAGAGTAGAGACAGACCCTAACGAGCACCCTGCTCCCTTGTTTCTTTATCCTATCTACTTGGTAAGCATTTGCTAATGTTTGCTCCATTTTAGAGTACTGCAGTGTGATCTGGGCAGGGGCGGCAGATTCCCATTTCCCACACAGTGAGGGTCAATCGAGTACAGCACAAATTTGTCATATGGCTTCTAATTTCTAAATCAGACTTCTGGTAGGACCTCCTCTCTCTCGTATGGTGACCTGTTGCACCATTTTAGCATTCCATCCCTACAATCTTGGAGTGCAGCATGACCTTCTTTTCCTCTGCAACGTTGTCTGGGCCAAATGTGACTCTTCAACTTTGCTGCCCTCTTTCTCTTTGCACATGCCTGCTTGATCGACCCACACACTCTATTCACGGTGCTCCGACCACGAGTGAGCACCGTAAGATCTGGGTTATACTGCAGAGCCCCACAACTCACAAGACATGAATGTATTCTTAAGCGACAAAGACGTTACTACATACCTGTTCGCAGATGATACTTATGCTTTACCAACAAAAATAGCAATCATAGTTGGCGCCACTATGGCAGTGAACTGGTCATGTATATGTACAATAAAAAAGACGCCACCAATTAGTACGTCGTGCTGGGGGGGGGGGGGGGGGGGTATGGGTATAGGTATGTGTATGAGTATGAGTATGAGTATGAGTATGAGTATGAGTATCTGTATGTGTATGTGTGTGTACTGTGTACGTAGATAAATATATACCTATCTCTCTCTCAAAAGTCATGTGAAGTCTTATGCTATGTCAATGAACAGGTAGTGTGGGTTGCAAAACTTTGTATCACTGCAGTAGCCTATTTATTTTATATAGTGTAGCACTGTCAGTATAGTTTATAGTCAGTATAGTTTACTTTTACTGTCAGTGTGCTTGTTTAATCTTGTATTTTATTTTCTCTCACCTGTTGAACTCACCTGTTGGTTTCCCTGTACCTGCCCACTGCATGAGGAGGGGAAGGAAACCTTGTAGGACAGAGACGCGCCAACTCCCTATAGGAGGTTCCATGACGAATCTTCGTCCCGCATTTCTTCGTCGGGCATTTCTTCGTCCGCATTTCTTCGTCCGCAAATCTTCGTCTCCGCATTTCTTCGTATCCGCAAATATTCGTCTACGCAATTATTCGTATCGCAAGTCTTCGTCTACGCAAATCTTCGTCTACGCAAATCTTCGTCCGCAATTCTTCGTCCGCAATTCTTCGTCCGCAAATCTTCGTCCGCAAATCTTCGTCCGCATATCTTCGTCCGCATATCTTCGTCCGTAATTCTTCGTCCGCAAATCTTCGTCCGCAATTCTTCGTCCGCAAATCTTCGTCCGCAAATATTCGTGCCTACTCTACGAAGATTTGCGTAATTATGAGCGCTTCCGTGGCGACGCTTTTGAGAAGCTCATATCTCTGCAACCGCACGTCCGATTGACAAGCGGACTTCTTTGCTGAGCAGCCCCATCTAACCTACCTGTTTGAGACCAGTGCCGACTCATGTGGGTGACTACCACTGCGCGTGGCGCGTGCCGCGTGAGGGGTGTTGAAAAGTATTTTCTCGCAATAACTCTGCAACGGCTGGGCAGATTATGTGCAAATTTCGTGTGTGGTTAGGTACCCCTCAGCCGCCACTTTCACACAACTCAGGGGTGGGGTGGCTCTGCACGTGCGCACGTGCACACCCCTATTCTATATCTCAGGAACGGCTGAGTCGATTGTGTTCAAATTTGGTGTGTGGTTAGGGACCTCTCATCCGCCAGTTTCCCACACGTCAGGGGTGGGTGCCTCTGCACGTGCGCACGTGCACACCCCTATTCTGTATCTCAGGAACGACTGAGCCGATTGTGTTCGAATTTGGTGCGTGGTTACTGCAGACTTGTTATTGATTCACCGTTTTTGGAAGGATTTAATCACGATTCATTTTGGAATATGAATGATTCAGTCACCATTTGATTCATGTATAACCATTTTGAGAAATGATTCTTTACGATTCAAAGAATCAAAACTTTTTTTTATCAAATCACGTTTGACTCACCATTGAAATAGCATTGCAGTCTTTTTGATTCAATCAGCCTTGTTTCTATGCGGGTTTTGATTCAATCATGATTCATGAATCCAAAAATCCGGTGGTAAATCGATTCTTCTTTGATTCAAGGGATTTTGATTGAACGATTCCAATCGATTCAATCAGAGTCGAATCAATAACCAGTCTGGTGGTCAGGGACCTCTCAGCCGCCGCCTTTCCACAAGTCAGGGGTGGGGTGGCTTTGCACGTGCGCACGTGCACGCCCCTATTCTATATCTCTGGAACCGGACAAAAAGTCAAAAGTCAAAAAGTCAAAGGACAAAAAGTCAAATGTGAAAAAGTCAGATGACAAAAAGTCAAATAGGCTAAAAGTCAAATGCAAAAAGTCAAAACGGCAAAAAGTCGAACGGACAAAAAGTAAAATGGCAAAAAGGCAAAAAGCAAAAAGTCAAACTCAAAAAGTCAAACGGGCAAAAAGTCAAATGGGATAAAAGTCAAATGCAAAAAGTCAAAACACCAAAAGTGAAAAAGACAAAAAGTCAAATGCAAAGTCAAAAGGATAAAAGTCAAATGCAAAAAGTCAAAGAGGCAAAAAGTCATAATGGATTAAAGTAAAAAAGGCAAACATTCAAATGCAAAAGTAAAAAAGGCAAAAAGTCAAATGCAAAAAGTCAAATGCAAAACTGCGGACGAATATTTGCGGACGAAGATTTGCGGACGAAGATTTGCGCACGAATATTTGCGGATGAAGATTTGCGGACGAAGATTTGCGTAGACGAATATATGCGTAGACGAATATTTACGATACGAAGATTTGCGTATACGAAGTTTCGCGGATACGAAGAAATGCGAGACGATGATTTGACGATACGAAGAAATGCGAGACGAAGAAACGCGCGACGAAGAAATGCGCTACGAAGAAACGCGCGACGAAGATTTGCGGACGAAGAAATGCGCTACGAAGAAATGCTGGACGAAGAATTGTCCGGACACCCCTATAGGATATTGTTCACCGGAGAGACATGCAGGCGAGGGAATTGGAATAGTGTGTCTGCTGAGAGATTGGCGGGAAAATGGACGAATGGTTTTGAGTCTCGACTAAGGGAGCAACTCAATCCGATGTCGAATGGTACCTACTAGTGGAGCAAATGTTCAATGTTGGATAGTGGAGACCTTGCACGAGTGTTCAGGCGAGATATTCATGTAGACGATTCCCTAAGTCCATTGGCAGGGACGACTTGAACTCGGCAATAGAAGTTGAGCTGACTGCCCAGTCAGGCAGGGAGTTCCAGTCGTTCACGACACGCTCAGAGAAGAAGCATGCTCTGGTGTCAAGCTGGCATCGGCGGACCCTGATTTTAAACATGTTGCCACGAGTACGATGATCAGTGGTGGTGTCCCAGATGTCTGATGGATTTATTGGGCAAAGTCCGTGGAAGATTTTCCAGCATTTGATCAGGTCTGCACGCAATAGCCTGCCTTTAACAGAATACAGGTTTAGATATCCAAGTCGTTCTCCATATTCCTTGTTTTCAAGGCCCTCGGTGTGGCGAGTCCACAGCCTTTGTACTGACTCGAGTCGTCTAGTGTCCTCGTTGTAGCCAGTGTTCCATACGACTGAGGCATACGACGGACGGGACGAATGTGGGTCCGAAGAATATGGATCATGAAGTCGGGGTCTCTGCACAATGTCGCTTTCAGGAAATTGTGAGCTACGCCCCCGGCCTTCCTTGCAGCGACTCTGGTATGTTCATGGAACTTTAAATTGTCAATCGTGACTCCAAGGTCTGTGTGAGAGTGAGTCCATGGAAGCTGTCCACCATTCAGGTAATAGATGGGCCTCAGCAGTGTATGGAATCTTATCTGGAATCTCATCACTGCACATTTCTTTATGTTCATGCTTAGCCCCCATGAGGTTGCAGTCGTTTGGAGGAGGTTGATGTCTGACTGGAAGCTCATGACATCAAACTCAGACTTGCTGCGCCGCATGTCCCTAACGAGCATCTTTAAATAATCCACAAATATTTGTATTGACTTTTGAGATGAACTGCTATTTGATTTATGTAGATCAAGAAGAGGATTAGTCCTAATATAGATCCTTTCGGCACGCCACTCCGGACTTCTTTCGATGAACTCGAAGTGTGTTTGACCACCACTTGCATGGTGCGACCGACGAGGAAATCTTGTAGCCAGGTTAAAAGGATGTCCATGGAGACCAATGCACCGTAGCTTTTGCAACAGAATGGGGTGGTTAACCACGTCGAAGGCCTTAGAAAAATCGAAAAGAATAAGGTCAACTATGTGTCCGCTATCATTCCCAGTGCTGCGAGATGAAGTTGTAAGCGAGGAGAAGCTGGTCTTCGGTTGACCGACCACGCCTGAAGCCGAACTGCTCGTCAGTGAGGATGTTTTTTTCTAGCAAGAAGTTGTGCAGTTCCTGGAAGTTGAAGCGTTCAAAACACTTGGGGATGGAACAGACAGGAGACTCACAGGACGGTAGTTCAGGGGGTCGGAGCAAGAGCCCTTCTTGAATATGGGGACCATGTGTGCTAGCTTCCATAGAGAGGGCAGTGATCCCTCTGTGAACGACAGTAGGAATATCTTGTCAAATGGATAAGACAAATTTGATGCACATGCTTTTAATAAATGTGGGTGGAGGCTATCAGGGCCCATGGAAGAGTTGACATTCAAGTGGGAGAGGACGTCCTGAACATCTTCTGGAGTGAAGATGATGTGATCGAGCACAGTGTCACAATGCTGGTGGGGAAAAGGGCAGGGAGGTGCTGCCGTTGTGAATGTGCTTGCAAATGCTTATGCAAATGATTATGCCATCAATTTTGGGTTGTCTGTAGTGAAGCCTGAAGAGAGTCTCAGGGGTCCTACTGAGGGGCAGAACTGCTTCTTGTGTCGTAAGTATGAATGGAAAGCTTGGGGTTTTCTTTCATTTAGAGTAGAAGTGACTTCTCATAGTCTATCTGGGAACAAATTGCAAAGTTTTGTAGCTGTTTGTTTACTTCGAGGAATGACTTCAGCAGAGACTGAGTAGCAGGCGCTCTTCTCCTGAAGGTACCCCTGGCCAGTTTGTACGATGACCAAGCTGATGAACGTGTGTTTTAGAGAAGTGGGCAAATTTCTCTTCCATGGAAGTTTATTGTTGAGCTGTCCTTGCTTGCTGCTGGGGACGAGTTGTGATATTATAGGCTGCAAGATGTTCAATAGCTGGACGAAGGCATCTTGTGCCAACAAGAACCAGAACTCAAGATCCCAATCGATCTCGGTAAGTATTCTGTTGATTTCATCATACTTTCCCCGGTACCATAACAAACAGGGAGACAAAGAGGTCTGCAGCTGAAGGTCACTGTGGAAAATGTACTTGCAATGTATGCTGCAGTGATCGCATCCTGGAAGAGGTGGGTTGACCATCACATCACCAATCCTATCACTCATTTGTGAGAATTAGGTTGAGTATGTTGCCCGATCGTGGGAAAGTAGATTCTGTAATCCATTGAGTTAACCCAAGTGAATCAAATAGATTGAGGAATCCGGCGTCCGAGGCTGATGACTCTTAGTAAGTCGTCTGGGGACGACCAGTTCAGTGTCGGAAGATCAAAGTCTACCTTTTACCTTTATTTACTTCATTTGTCACTGTGATGCAATGTGTGTTTTTACTGTTTTAAGCAATGACTTTGCCTGTAAGTGGAGTTTTCTCTGTTGGTGATCCTACAAATAAACATAAGCATAAACAACATAATAAATCACCAACACGATAAACTCTTACCGTTACATATACACTATGCAGAAATGTAAAACAAAAGTTACAAATTCACAAGAAACTGACGAAATCGGCATTGCCATGGCGTGAAGTGTGTCAGGCGTTCGCGAATGTTTGCGAGCGAAAAACTGCAAGCTGATTGCTTCGTCAGAATTCTCGCTCTCGCTGTTGCTTTGTGACGTATGTCAGTCTTGGATCCGATTCTCAGACGGCCAGGGAGGAGAGCACGCGAACAATGACAAGATATTGTATCAAGGGCAAGTGCGCTGCCAGAGAGTGTACCCGAACGACGCATGGGATAGGCTCCGCCTCCTGCTGTCTAGCAGCCGATCCTATTGGTCATGCTGACGTTCATCCTGCGTCCTCATTAGCCAATCACGTTTGGGGCATTATGAACCCTGGGCACTTGTGAACTCGTGGCACTTATGAACTCTGGGCACTTGTGAACCTTGGGCACTTATGAACTCTGGGCACTTGTGAATCCTGGGCACTTGTGAACCCTGGGCACTTATGAACTGTGACACTTATAAGCTCTGGCACTTATGAATCGGTGGCACTTATGAACGGTCCCCTACGCGCCAGCCCACCTGGTGCTGCCATCTGGGAAATCAAACTTTATTGTAGATGGCAGCACCTTTTCTTTGCAGGCCACTGATAATGGCCTGAACAGGCCTCAGATATCGCGGCACGGCGGCGCCGTCCGGCCGGCTGGAAGTGCCTGTATCCCGAAGTTGTATCTGGGATCCCAGTGGATCCCTCGGCATAAAATGCTTGAAGATCGCATCCTCCTGGATCCCCTCGGCGTAAAATGTTTCAGTATCTGGAATCTTTGTGGATCTCTCATCTAAAAATATATCAGGATTCGGGATATTTGTAGATCCAACGGCAGTGGCATCGCCACGGGGGGTGAGGGGAGGGGGGGGGGGGGGGGGGGGGGGGGGAGGGGGGGGGGGGGGGGTGGAGCGGGCAACCCCCCTCCTCCGATTGGGTACCCCCTGAGTTTGATACAGATCCGAGGAGATTTTGATGTCGGACAAAATGAGTGTAGGTTGACCGTGCTTCCAGAAGTATGCCTCGACACTAAATTTCCGATTTTTACCCCTGGGATTCCAACGAATGGTGGCCCGGCGCGGTGGTGCCCCTTCACGGCCCAAGGGAGGGGGGGGGGGGGGATCCGCCACTAGTGTGTTCAAATGCCGCTAAAACTTGCATTGTAACCATTAATTTGCTAATCCTATCAGTACAAATACATTAGGTACAGCTAGGTAATTCAAACGTCAGGTCATATCCTTCGGGGCTATTTTTATATATGATGCAAATAGCATATCATTGCAAGCCTCAGCTGATGCACGCATCGGCGCGAGGTCAAACCACGGCCACGTGGAAACAGAGTGACGGCAGATGCCAACAGAAGTGGCACTGATGCCAGCAAACAGTGTCCTGTTGTACTCGACCGTCCCAGCGTCCCAACTAATGGGTATACCAGTCGAGGACGCACCGGGTGTGGAACAGGCGCCCCTCCCCGCAAACGCTAAAACCAACACCGACAGACCAGGTGGTGGCACCTCTTTTTTATCTTTTTTGTATTTCCCCGGACCGGCCTATAGCCATTTTCCGGGGGGGGGGGGGAATTACCTCTGGCAATTTGCCAGGCAAAGAATTACGTTAACCGGTTTATGTGAACCCGGAGCAAACTAGGGAGTAGGGTAGCTATTTTACGTTAGTTTATTGTTCAAAGTAAATATAATATCTAGCATTACGTTAAGTATTTCGTTCAAGGTCAAAAATAAGTAAAACACGAGACACACATACATACATATTTTATTACATACACTCATGGACACACATACACTTGAACACAGTGTCAGTGTTGATGGAGCCGGGGTGCCATCATTGCAACAACGGGAGACTGTTGCCAGTCTCCCTGGCTCCGGCGCCTCGGCGAGACCTGGTTGTGGGATGTATTTAGCTGGGAGAAAAGTCCTGAATAATAAAAAACCCAGCGTCTAAGGCAAAGGGGAAAAAACCTGCGCGGAGGGCCAAAAATGCGCTAGGCCAAACAAAAACTGTTATATTTGATTAACTAAACGTGTTTGGTAGAGAAAATCAAAGAGGAGACCTATCAATTCAGGGTAATTATCACCTAACAGTGTTTGAAGATTTAATGTGATGCGATTTTGTTGTGTGTAATTAATAATGTTCTGGCGTTTATCGTTGTGTACTGGGCAAGTAATTAGTAAGTGCTTAATTGTGTAGCGCGGATAACCTGGACAATGTTGACAATTTGGTGGCGGGAGATTATCACTTCGTTCCTGTCGTTGCTGCGTGCGGACGTACCAGCTCCGAGAAGATTTCGACAATATTGGCGCACTACGCAGGGAGTATTGTGAATTTGTGTATCACCTTTTTAGGTTTAGTTAGTTTGTTATAGTAAGGGTAGGATATAGTTTCTGCTTGCAGTTAATATAAGGCTAGGACTGTAGACTTGCACTTTCTGATTAAGTTTAGTTTGTTTATTTATTTGCTTTAACCTTTAGTTTGATTATCTTGGGGAGGCCCAGGGATGGACAGAGAATTGTTGGAAAAGCTTGTGATGGAGGCGGTCAAGAAGGAGACCACCGTCCTACGTGAAGAAATAACAAACCTAAAAACTGAACAAAATAAGAGTGGTGAGATGATGGAAAAACCGAAAACTGAAAACAAAAAACTCTGGGAAGAGATAACCAAAGTGGATAGAAACCTGGACCAGCTTGAACAATACACCCGCAAAACCTCGCTCATCCTGGGTGGTGCCTTTCCTGAGGGCAAGGAGGGGGAGACACCCGGGGAAACCAGGGAAACTGTGCTGAAGGTCATCAAAGAGAAACTCAATGTAGATATAAAGGGGGGAATTGTGGCCTGCCACAGACTTCGTAACAAAAAGAGGGTCATAGTTAAATTCCAGGACCATGATGATCGTGATGCAGTGTATGAGGCAAAATTTGGACAAGGTGGACAGCTGGGAGACAAAATCACAGTGCACGAAAACTTAACTGAGAAAAGAGCAAAAATGATCAATCTGCTGGAAGAAATGAGGCAAAAGAAAGAGGTGCTGAACTACCATACAAAAAACGGAAATATCATGACCAGGGACAGTGCTACAAAGAGATACAGCCGTATCCAACATTGGTTCACTGAACAGGAGATCAAAGACACACTGAGCAAAGCACCCCTCAAGGCAACCCAGCACAACGCCAATACTGCACACACATACAACCACAACCTCATGCGCTCCCAGACTCTCGCTGACATCCCGCAGGGATCAGTAGCTCGCAGGGCAATCAACCTGGAGGAATGTGTGGTGCCCTCAACCCGTCAGACCCGACAGGCGAAGAGGGGTGATTGAGCGCTCGCCGATCTGATGATTGAATCATGCTAACTGATTTGATGCTATCCTGAACAATGTTAATAATATGGTATTTTACAAGTATATCTTGTACATCATACAAGTATGCAAGTACATACAAATACATCATACAAGTACACAATTATAATTTATAAATATATCATACAAGTACATATCTTTCAAGTATCTATGAGACATGAGTCGCTATTAGCACTGCCGAGTGCTGCAGCATTCAAGTGTAGTGCACTTGAACTTGAGCTGTACATAGACAGTGATGCGGGTCCCTTTACTGGAGCTCTCCTTAACTGTTATTTTTGACATGTAAATGATCACATTGATCAAAATGAGCCTTCCAGGCGTGCATCAGCCAGCTCTGCCATTGTGCTATTGGAGCTGTGCAGATCCATGTAGAATGATTGTGTGAATGGATGAATGTGTGGGCTGCTGAAATAAGCACTTGAGCCTGGCAGAAGGGCTGTTTTAACCGTTTTAACCAAGGAGACTGGAGGGCTCACTATTGCATTTAAAACTTATTAACTGCTATCACATTCAGCATGAACATACTGCAAGCAGATTAACGAGTAGCTCCTGGACGCGCTCCTGTCACAGCTACTATATGATGCTGTGATGGATCATACATAGTATAGAGTAATATTGATATGGTATTTGCAAAACACAAGATGCAAATGAAAAACATTGTTCCACGGGATGCATCCAATCACGATTTGAATGAGTGCTACAGCCCACATTTCACAGGCATGAGGCTTCATACGCTGATATGCAATAATGTTCATGGGCGCCACACATTAGTCCAGGCATGACCACAAGCATAATGTAGGTAACAACAATTACTACTCCCCTCTCACCATTACTAGCAGCCTCCTCACTCTGCCCACCATCTCATTCACCCATTCAAGGCAATAGATACCCACCCATTCATCAAACGAGGTTACAGTTAAGCCGCATAAATTACAATCACAACACTGATACAATACACAGTATCCACGTGACATTGTGTACCTTTCACAGAGATCTGCTATTATTTGAAATATAGTATACAGTTTTCAGTTTACACATACCCTATAAATATAACTATTAGATGATACTTATGATATTTCCGTTTTCTATAACAGAATATTGGAAAAATATATACAGTCTATATATCACGTGCCATACATTGCTGCTCTAACATGCTACCAAATCTATTAAATGCTTCCATATTGAAGTGTTTCATTTCCTGGGCTTCCCCATCGCCTAGCGTACACTGCGTCACTTTCAATTGGTGTGAGTATGATTCTTTCAGAAAGTATATACCATCCACCATCCCTTGACCAACATATATTTTGCCCTTTTCCAGTCATAGGTCCCACTGATGTAAGTCATACCCATACATATAATTCATTTGAGAATATTCGAACTAACTGTAAATACTATTGCCTCCCTGTCCCTGGTACTGTATCAGATACCTCAGCTGCTTCATACCCTGGCAAGTTTACCATCATCCATATAAATGCCAGGTCCTTGCTTTCAGATGATAAATTTGCTGAATTTGAAGTGCTTTTGTTTAGAACTAAAGTTAGATGGTCAATAATATGTGTCTCAGAGACATGGCTATGCAAAGAAATGGAAAAGAAAAGACACATAAATGGTTACTCTTGCTATTTTGATAGCAGAACCGATGGTACTGGGGGTGGGGTTGCAATTTATGTGAATAATGATGTCAGAGAAACACAACAATTGCCCAAAGTGTTCAGGTGTACAGAATCACTACTTATTAAATGTCAGTTAAGAAACAATTTATCTATCCTAGTGTGCCAAATATATAAACCCCCTAACCTTAGTAATAACAGTTTCATTGAAGAACTAGGGAATGCCATAGATATTATTCAAATAAGGACTAAAATTGCCTTCATCTGTGGAGATTTCAATCTTGATCTCTTGAGTATTTCCAAAGGGGTGCAGCATTGGATTTTTTCAATTTATTAGCATCATCGAGTTTTCTTCCATTAGTTTCTAAATCCACAAGGATACAGAACACTTGTTACTCACTCATTGATAACATCTTTTGCAATAACTTAACCCTAGTTAACAAATCTGGAATAATACTTGATGATACAGGTGACCATTTCCCAATATTTACTACACTAGACTTTGCAGTCAGTCCAAAAGGAAACAAGAGGGAAATTCAATGTCAATTTGATTATCACAAAATACCAAATTTAACTGAACATATAAATAAATCATTGGAAAGCTTTGAAGCCATCACTGATCCTGAAACTGCTGGTGAAATCATCATCAATGCATATACAAGTGGTATAGATAAATTCAGCTTCAAATATAGCCCAAATCGTGAAAATACTCCAATAAAACCTTGGATATCACCATCTATCCTGGCATCTATAGACAACAGATGCAAACTCTTTAATGTAAAACAAAAGAACCCCACACAAGAAAATATAAACAAATATGTTAAATACAGAAATATCCTAAACACCTTGATCCGTGGTGCTAAGTGCAAATATATACAGGATGAGCTTGAGGAGAATAAGGATGATGCCAACAAAATGTGGAAAATTCTCATCACTCATACTACTGGAAAATCATATCAGAATACATTTCCAAATTACTTTAAAAACAATGAAGACAAACATGTTGAGGATAATTTAGAAATTGCAGAGGAATTTAATGCCTTCTTCAGCTCAGTTGGGAAAACCCTGCAACAAAACATGAAAGGGTGTCCTGAGGAGGCTCTTGAGTTCCTTGGAGACCCTTGCAAAGACACAACAAATCATTTGCAACATACTAATAATGATGAACTTATATCTATAATTAAGAACATGAAAAATGTGGGACATGGAGTGGATAAAATTAATGCAAGAATCTTTAAGTTAACATTTATGGCAATCATAGACAAGCTTGTCCACTTTATAAATATATGTCTTGACCAGGGGAAATTTCCAAGCAGACTCAAAATTGCTGTCATAAAACCTATTTATAAATCAGGTGATAGAACACAAATGAACAATTATAGACCAATCAGTATCCTTCCATATATATCAAAAATTCTAGAGAAAGTGATCCATGTCCGCGTCATGGAACATGTCTCCAACAATAGCATAATTTGTCCCAACCAATTTGGATTTAGGAAGGGATACTCAACATACATGCCCTTGCTCATATTGCAAGATAAAGTAATCAGGGGGTTTGAATCAAACAAAATGAACTGTGGTATCTACCTGGACTTAAAAAAGGCATTTGATACTGTTGATCACAGAATATTATTGCTTAAACTTCACTCATATGGTATCACAGATACATTCCTGACAATCATAGACTCATACTTATCAAATAGATATCAATGTGTAGAGTATAAAAAAGTCCAGTCAAGCCTGAGTCAAGTAAGTATTGGGGTCCCCCAGGGCTCTATTCTGGGCCCACTTCTGTTCATCTTATACATAAATGATTTTCCCAGGATTTCGTCAAAGTTTACATCATTACTTTATGCTGATGATACAGCCCTTTTATTTGAGGCTGATTCCAATTCTGAATTGCAAAATAACTTAGATACAGAACTACCAAAGGTATACAAATGGCTGCAAGCAAACAAGCTGTCCTTAAACAACAATAAAACATTCTATCAAATATACAATAAATCTAAAATAAATGTTGACATCAATGTAATATTAAATGGTATAAATATAGGACATACAGAAACTGTGAGGTATCTTGGTGTATATATAGACGAAGAACTCAAGTGGGAGAGTCACATTATGCATATTTCAAGTATAATATGTCGTAATATAGGGATTATAAGTCGCTCTAGATATTTCCTGGGTCAGAAACACCGATTTCTGTTGTATAATGCATTAGTTCTGCCTTATCTTAATTACTGCTGTCTGTTATGGGGAAATGCACCGAAATCACTTCTTAACAAATTGCTTATCCTACAGAAAAAGATAGTCAGGATTGTTGATAATCAAGCAAGACTAGCCCACACAAACCCATTATATGTAAAGCTCAAAATTATTAAAGTAAAGGACATTGCCAGACAGCAAGCTATAGTCGTGCTTTATAATGTTGCATCTGGAAGTGCCCCACCAGTCATAGCCTCACTTTTCGAATTCACTCAGACCAATCACAGAGCTTCAAGAGTAGCACGACATTTTGAAGAAATATTCACTCGAAAATTATACCGGACACGTACCATAGCATGGATAGAGCCACGTTTATGGAATTCAATTGTTGCCCCCAGATTCCCCCACATAAACTCAATACCATCTACTAAAAAACAAATAAAAGAAATCACTAAAAATCACATGATCAGTGAATATGAATAACCCTTCCCTGCTTGCCTCACAAGCCTAGAAAAAAATTCCTTGTAGTTTGCTCATTTATGTAAATGAGCCTAAATACAATAATAGCCATAGCAGTGCTAAATGTTAACTATTTGTAAAGTCATCTTCTAACTTCTAAGTTGCAGAAGAATGAAGTTATGCAATTTGTAATGTATGTAACATTATAAATAAACAATAATACAAATTTGCAGAACTAAGTAACAGTATATAAACATACAACATAAGCATGCATAAACGTGCATAATTTGAAATAAAACATAGTAAATCAGAGATAGAGATTTATATTGGTGTTGAGCAATATAGTACCTCTATTTCTTTTCTGCTTTCTTGAAATATGAATTAATTAGATCATGTTTCAACTTATAGATCAATTAATTATATCATGCGCGAAAGCCACCCCGACTAACCGACGCTGGAACCTGGGTGAGATCGAACAGCAACAAGCTTTGCTTAGCTGGGGGGCTCACCGGGTTCCAGCATAGACCTTCTGCTTGCCTAGACTGCCTTCTGCCTTCCCCAACCTTTGTATGAATGAAATTGTATCCTGCCTCACTGTCTGGCAAACCTTTCTTGATGGCAACGTGATGGGGCCAGCAGGCAGTGGGGCACACACTTACAATCCTTACTAACTCGGTTACGTATGTGCGAATGTCAGAATGTATGATTCCCAGGGGCGTAGTTGGGGGGCAGTCACTTGTTGATTTCAGCAACGACTACTTTCTGCCTTCTTATTTTTAACCACATTACCACTGACCACTTAGCCTTCCTCTCTTCATTTGCTTTTTTTATTTCTTCTTCCATTTCCTAGCTGGGAGTGCCGCGACATTTTCTCTTTTGTTCTCTGGTGTTAAAGTAAGGTGATGTGCGTCGATGGGATCGAGGGCGGGGCACTCCTGGTCACCTGTTAATGGGTGGCGGCATAGAAGAAGAAGAAAAAAAAATATAATAATGAGTAATTTGTGTATGACCGAGGCGGAGGCGCGCCAATATCACCTCCTTTTCTCTACAATTCTGGTGACTAGATATAAAATGTTGGACTTTTGGCTTGATCGGATGAAGATGAAAATGCGGAGCAGCGTCCCACTCGCGCTGGCGCAATATGTTAAGTTGTACATTTATATAATTTAAAACGTCTGTTACTGGACTTGGCAATTGGTTTTCTGAAGGTCAATTAGGCTCAATTTCGCTAGTCTGTCGGCTTCCTCGTTTCCTGGGATACCGGCGTGTCCTGGGATCCAGAGAAATTTAATACTGCTGTTTCTGCTTTTTAAATACTTAAAGCTGTCTAATTTTAAATACTATCGGATTTCTACGGTCACTAATCGAGGAAATGGCAGAGAGCGAGGCGGAAGAGTCTGTGCAAATGACTACTTCCTTAAGTTGTTCTTTTCTGACATATATTAATGCTAATAAAATGGATGACAATTCCGCTGTGTATACGCTATTTATGTCCGGAAGTCTAAAGTTATTGCTAACTGTGTTTGTGAAGTATGCACCACCGGTTCGGCCGTCGCCCCGTGAGCCGTCTGTGTATGTGTATGTGTTGTGTTGTGCTTTGTGTTCGTGGAAGAGTGTGTGTGTCTCTGACGCGGTGACTGTTTTTGTTGTGTGTGAAGAGGCGGCGTGTGTCTGGTGTTGTGTCGAGCCAGTGAGATGTGAGTGGTGGCATTGGCATTGTGTTGATGTGAGCGATGTTGAATAGGGTGAGTGTTTGTCTGATTCTGTAACTGATAAGTGGGTGTCGTTTTTGTAGTAGTGTTTGTCGTCTTGTGGGTGCGGGGTGATTAAAGATGTGGAATGTTGGGCGTGTGGGGTGTGAACTTGCTCTGGCGTAGTATCTAAGTAATGTGTATTTGCGTCGGCGGCAGAGTGTGGGAATGTTTGTGTCGATGTGTAAGTTTGTGGTGTTGGTGGTGCGGCAGGCCTCAGTCACGATCCGCAAGGCATCGTTTTGGACAGTTTGCAATTTTTTAATTTGTTTGGAACATATGTCATCAAATAAGAATGCGTTATAGTCCAGTATTGGGCGTATCAGGGAAGTATATAGTTGGAGGAGAGTGGCACGATCTGCGCCCCACTCTCGACCAGCCAATGACTTCATAATGTTAATTCGTCGCGTACATCTCTGCACTAAATCATTGAAGTGTGGGATGAACGAGAGACGTGTGTCTAGCGTTATTCCCAGATACTTGAATGATTTGACGAAAGGGATAATTTGATTGTTATATTTTAATGGAATTGTTATATTTTAATGAAATTCAGTGGCTTCTGATGACCCAACTATTGATCTTAGGTAAATTCTGATGAACCTTAGTTACAGCAAATTCAATTATCTTTCGAACACCTTTTTTCCGCGCGTCGCTAGCTCTTTTATTATCGAGATATACATATCGATAATAAAAGAGCTAGCGACGCGCGGAAAAAAGTGAATTAGCCGAAATTTAGCCGAAATTTAATATAATATATAATACAAAATAACCGAAATTTGACCTCTGGTGACCTCAGCTTTGTCTTGACCTAAAAATGACGTAAGTACTTTCGATAGAGATTGTCTCGAGCTATCTAACACCGTCTTCCGCTTGTCGCTACATTGCGTGTTTTTTTAGATCTTAGGGGGAGGGGCGGAAAATCCCCGCCCCCCCCTCCCCGGCAGTTCGTGGTTGGCGAGAACCCCCGGCAGTGTGTGTGTGTTAATGGACCTTAATTCGGCAACAGTTGACTAACAAGCAAAATCACTAACTAACTAACTAACTTATATATAACTTAAGTAGATCAACTTTTTTTCTTCTGAAAAATACGTGTGTTCTAATGCATTGGTTTGCCAGCATTTGCTTGAGTACGACCGTATACATTCCTACGAATTTATCGTTATAACTTATATATATATAACGATATATTCATAGAAATGTACCCGAAACATTGACCATAACACCGTAAATCACGACATAGCATAACTCGGTTGAAGTATGGTATATGGTACTCGTACCACATGTATGCTAAATGCATGATTTTGCCATGGTCAACTTGGTGCGAGCCCGGCGCATCACCTAACCAGCTACCTCAGGTTCGGGAGTCAGTCAAGCCCGCCGGCTCTGGATTCAGGTACGATGAAAGCTCCAGTTGCGCTTCTCCGACTTTGTGTAACCCCAGTACCAGTGTGGCTCCTTCATGTTTAGCAGCTATTCTCTAGTTTTTTTTCTTCTTGTTAGGCGACCCATTTCTTTATATGATATTGATACCCATTTCCTTAAATATATGACATACTATTGGCAATAAGCAGCATTGGGTATAGAAAAGAGCGGTACACGTTGCTTCTCTTCAGTCTTAATTTTTGCCGTAGTATTGCCAAAAAGTTCGCCCCCCCCACAACTTCAAAGTAGTTCCCACGCCCCTGGTCATGACTGTTGTTTATTTTTCGTGTTTGTTGAAGAGGCGCCTAGAATTAAGCGTTTCGCTTTTGTGCCAATTCAACCATAACATCATGTCATAACTCATACATCATGTCCATTATCGAAATAAACAAACAAACAAACCCGATTTTGCGGAGTCCGCGTCAAATTCATAATGTTATTGCAGATGTAGGACTATGCCAATGTGTACCCAAGGGCGTAGGCAGGTGGGGGGGGGGGGGGGGCAAGGGGGTCATGCCTCCTCCCTGGAGGCCAGGGGACCCCTCTGTCGACCGAGCGAGGGCCCCCTGGGGCCGAAGGCCCAGTGTTTTTGATGGTGTCAGGCGCCCGCAAAACGCCTTACGTCGCATAAAAGAACGCCACGAACCGAGCAAAAAAATATCGTAACACGAATAAATAACAACACTTGCTTGTCTGTTAAAGGCATGTATATGTAAATACGTAAAAGAGGCCCCAGCCAGTGTGGATAGGGCCCTTTACCAGCTTTTAAAGGCTCCTACCGATCTACAGAGGGCCCCTGTCGGCATTTAGAGGGCCCCTTCCGGTTGTAGAGGGCCCTCTGCCGGCCTTTATAGGGCCCTGCCGATCTGGAGAGGGTCTCGCCCTCTGCCCGCCTTTAGAGGGCCCTTCCAGCAGGTAGAGGGCCTGCCGATCTGCAGAGGGCCACCTGCCAGTATTTAGATGGCCCCTTCCGGTTGTAGAGGGCCCTCTGCCGGCCTTTATAGGGCCCTGCTAATCTGTAGAGGGTCCCTGCCAATCTGGAGAGGGCCCTCTACTGGTCTTTAGAGGGCCCTGCCGATCTGTAGATCGCGCTGCCAATCTTTTTGTTTGGATCAGGATTAGTCGAAGAACAATTTAGCAATCACGGATTTCGATTTTTTCACGTGACCTCGTGACCTACTTTTTGCGCCGTGAACTTGACCTGTTGGAAACTGAAATTAACATTTTCGTCTGATGACAATTTCAGCTTCATTGATGTACTTTCGTATAAAAAAATACAAAAGTGGGGTTTGACCTGTACAACCTACTTTTAGAGACTTCCACAACCATTTTTATTTCTCTCAAATTTGCCGTCCGACCATTTTTAATTTTCTTGAAAAGTTGTGTACTGGGGGTTTCAAGGACGGTGAATTAATCGGTAGTGACAAAAAAACAACAGATAAGGCCTTCCGAAAATTCCCAAGTTCACTGTGCAGGCTTAATTTTGACAAACTCCGAGACTAAGGAAGCGATTTCGATTTTGTTTCCATTGTTTGGATCGGGTAGTCAAAGAACAATTTGGCAATCTCGGATTTTCTATTTTAATTTTGTCACGTGACCTCGTGGCCTACATTTTGCGCTGTGACCTTGACCTGTTGGAAACTGAAATTATGTTTGTTTTCGTCTGATGACCATTTGCGTTTCATTGAAATGTCCTTTCGTATAAAAATATAAAAAGTAGGGTTCGACCTGTAAAAACTACTATTGAGACTTGCAATGCACACAATACGCTGTTTGGGTACGTTACGTTGTGTTCGCCTGGCAGGTCATATGGCGACCTGATGTCGGTGTAACAGGCATCAACCGAGAGGTTTCTTTCGTCGTCAGGAGTCACTTTGGACTTTTTTTCGAAAGCGTATGTCAAGTAGATGCGAAGTTATCGACAGACAGGTGCCCAAACAGCGTATTATGTCAGCATTGCAAGATTCAAAAATGATTTTTACAGTTTGAAGTTTGAACCCCACTTCTTCTTTTTTATACGAAAGAACATCAATGAAGCTCAAATCTTCATCAGACGGACATTTTAATTTCAGTTTCCAACAGGTCAAGATCACGGCGCAAAAAGTAGGTCACGAAATCACGTGACAAAAAACAAACAACAAAAAATCGAAACTCCGTGATTGCCAAATTTCTCTTCGACTAATACTGATCCCAACAAAACAAAAGTTTATCAAAATCGTTTTTAGTCTCGTAATCGTCAAAATTAGGCCTGCATGGTGAACTTGGGAAAATATGGAAAGCCGTATCTTGGAAAATTTATTTTTTGGGCTTTTGTTTTGGTATCACCAATGGATTCCCCTCCCCGCCCTTGAAACCCCCAGTGCACAACTTTTCAAGAAAATGAAAAATGGTCGGACGGCAATTGTTCTTTGGTTGTCTTACTGAGTTTTTTGTTGTTGTCTCCCCATGTAAAAAAACGTATTTTCGAAGAACGATTTGTCCGTCACTGTACCAGGACAAAAATCACAACCTGCTGGATCGTTTTTTTGTTGTTGTGTGTGTGTGTGTGTGTGTGTGTGTGTGTGTGTGTGTGTGTGTGTGTGTGTGTGTGTGTGTGTGTGTGTGTGTGTGTGTGTGTGTGTGTGTGTGTGTGTGTGTGGTGGGGGGGGGGGGGGGGGGGGGAGGGGGTCAAAAACATACGTTTGCCTACCGACATTTCGTTGGGGGGGGGGGGGTCAATTGCCCATTTTGCCCAACCATAGATCCGCCACTGTTTGTCCCGGGGACGCGCCATTTACTTTTTACATCTCCATTCAGCTGAACGTTCCTAAAACTATGCATACTAGGGTATAACCACGGTAAAACTATTGAATGTGTTACTTATTATTGGGACACAGTCAATGCGCATGTGTGCATAGGCGTAAGTAACCACCTTCCGAAAGTAGGTGGGGACGGAGGCACTTTGAAGTCGATTCTTTCCATGCAACGCCCATATGCGTAATGTAAAATCCGAAAATCTTACTGGGGACTGATCCCCAGTGACCCCAGTGGTGGTTACGCGCCTGCATGTGTGCTCCCGTACCGTTTCATATTTCAAACCTGTTTTAGCTTTACCAGAGCGCGCCCGCTCGGTCATCGCCCAAAAAGGCGTTTTATTGGTATAATATTGTGGCCTAAATCTGAGGAGATATCATTTCGTGCCATGCTTTTTTGTTTTTATCGGGGGGGGGGGGGGGGGCGCTTTGCCCGAGGGGGCGCCCTGGTTTTCTTTGCCCCCCCATCCGAAAATATCTTCCGCCGCCACTGTGCCCAAGTTACACTGCCCTGGTTGCCCCCTGGATCTGCTAGTGGTCACCCGGGTCATTACTCTCTCAATCGCTCCGCCCTCTGCTCTAGTCGCGCGCGGCGGCCGCGCGCCGCCATGCACTCTCCCAGGGGCCCGGTTGCGGCACAAACTCCACACGCCGACACTGAATAACCAGATCCACACAAGTACCTCTATAACGCACAATTCACAAATATTTTACACCCGCCGCCAACGTTACACCGCCAATACGCACCGTGAACTAATGAGATGCCGTCTACCTTGGTAGACTGTCCCGCAACGCACAGGTGTCCGCAACACCTCCGCGGTACAGCCTTTTTTCATATATTTGTTTAAATAAATTTAGTCCGAATGCTTTTGTATGGATGGATTTCCGAGGTCAGGACCCACGCTAAGCAGAGCTTGTTGCGCAGGTCCTGCCTCACCACCCGATCACGCAATTCCTGTTGGCCGGCAGAATTTAAGCATAGGCGTAGGAGCAGGGGGCAGGGGGGAAGCCGCCCCCCCCCCCGCCCCCAAACATTTTGGATTTTAACATTACGCCTATGGGCGTTGCATGGAAAGAATCGACTTCAGAATGCCTCCTGCTCCCCCAACTTGAACATAGTTCCTACGCCCCTGGCCTTGAGCCTACTATTTCAGGCGCTATACCTAGGGACATCTACTGACCAAAGCTCAAAGCTTTATATCGACCGCCAGGTGTCTCCGTCGTCGGCGCGATTCTGCCGCGTAGAACAGGGTAGAACACGGTAGGTTTAGGCTGCTGAGTTTGGGCAGAGCGTACGTTGGGCAAAACGTCGTTGGGCACAACGTCCTTGGGCAGTGTAAGCCTTGGGCAAAACGCCGTTGGGTAGAATGTCCTTGGGCAGTGTGAGCCTTGGGCAAAAAGCCGTTGGGCAGAAAGCCGTTGGGCAGTAGGCCGTTGGGCAGAAAGCCGTTGGGCAGTAGGCCGTTGGGCAAAAAGCCGTTGGGCAGAAAGCCATTGGGCAGTAGGCCGTTGGGCAAAAAGCCGTTGGGCAGAAAGCTGTTGGGCAATAGGCCGTTGGGCAAACAGCCGTTAGCAAATCTGAGCATGTGGGCAATATATAATTTGGGCAATCTGATTGGTTGGGCAATCTGATTGGTTGGGCAATCTGTAATTAGTCAAAACGCACGCCTCCCGTCTTGCGGTGTGGGGACCGGCCCCCAACGGAGAGGATTTGGTAACGTCACGTGACATGACGTCACGTGGGCTTGAAGCTTTCCCTTCACCATTGACTTAACACGTAAACTGACCCAACTTATGACCTCAAAATTTCGGTCACCGGGTGGTAAATAAAATGCGTTTTTGGCACAGATGTTAAGTTCGTTTTCTTCTGTTTATGAGAATGCCCACGTTTAGGCCTAAAGAGTGGCTGAAATGCGCCTAAATATTGGCCAAAGATATGGGTGTTAACCCTCACCCTGGTGGTGTGGGGGTCATTTTGACCACCCCCCTGAGTTATTTTCGGGAATAGCGAGAAAATGGCGGCGTGCAGTGCCACCAAATTTGGCACAGCTATTCGGGCATCAATTATCAACATTTTGTGGACGTTTAACTGCAGGTCATCTCAGGTCAGGTCACCAGGTCACGTCAAGTGATCTTATCTCCACAAATGTTTGCGGTCGTGCCAAAGCCAGTGTTTGTCCGAGAGATTTGAAACTTTCAGGATTGCATAAGGCCATACTTACCTACAATTCGTTTATCTCGGATTTTTGTATCGGTGACCTAAGGTCAGGTCAATTTCGTGACCTCCCATTACCTATAAGTAAATGGGAAAATATACAAATGCTTCCTATTCAGAGAAAATGCATTAGATCAGGCCAATTCTTTAAGAATCATGTTATTTAGCTCATTATTGATGACCCGGGTGCAATTGTTGCTCGGTGACCTCTGCAAGGTGAGCTGTCATCTCAGGTCACCAGCACTTTTTGCCAATAACTCTAGATATAATACAGATAGACATGCAAACGACACCACTGTGTTTTCTCTTCGAGTCGCGTCACCCCATATGCAACATGACCTACCTTAGTCACCAAATGACCTTGACCTGAGGTAAAATTTTGAAGTTGACCTAACTAGGTCACCGTTACTATGGTTCGAAACGCCTTGACGAGACAAACACGATAGTGTTAACATCATTGTCATATGTCTAACCAGTACAACGGTATTTATGAAAGCGTTTTGGGGAAAACAATGCCCACATGACTTTTGGTGACCTCTGGGGCCTAAACTATTGACCTGAGCTTTTGTTAATTTGATAACACTCAGGCGATTTAATTTTTGCATGAGTTTTCGGTTGCCTTTTCCGTTCGTTCCTAGCTATCACAGTTCCCAAGATATTGTGGGGGGCTTCTGTAGCAAAGTCCTATACTTGGCAAATTTTACCTTTGGTAACCTCATTATTGACCTGAGCCAGATCATACCTGAAGTAACGTCGAATGGCCTTGTTAAGAACCTTCCAACGCTTTGTTCGCGTCTTTCTAGCCCTTTAGTTTTCTAGTTACAGGCAGACTGGTTATTTATTCAACTTTTTTTTTGGAACGATTCAATCATGATTCATTTTGGAATCGGAATGATTTTTTTTTTATATTCCATCCTCATATATTTTCACATGATAATATGCTTCAGCTGCAATTCAAATACAATATAGCTCCATCACACGGGTTCACGATGTTATCTATACCCCCTCCATGACACTCCCCCCCCCCCTCAGTCCACATTCGGCCTCCACAGTTTCGCTGGACTGCCATCCCCCTCGGTGACCTCTCCGGACGGCGGCGACAGGGGGTTGGCTGCGCAGAGCGAGTCGGTCCCCTCTGAGCCTGCTGCTGACCACATTCTGCCTCCGCCGCCGCTGGCCAGCGGCCGCTCGGCAGACATGGCGCCCAGCTCGGCCACCTTCGGCATGGCGCCTTCGGCATCTGCATCTTCGTCACGTTTTGCTGCAGGTTCACTTGACATGAGGCCGGGTTGATGCGGGCTTCGCCCACCGAAGCAGCCAATGTGGGAAGTGCCGGCCAGCTCGAAAAAGAGCACGTATGCCTGGCAGCTGGTGACACTGTGCTGATTAGCGAGACGCACTCGTGAGTCGTTGTACTCGTACCACTCGGCCGTGTGCGGGTGTTTGCAGTAGGCTATGTAGTGGCCGGAGACCAGCGTGCCGGAGTGGTTGACCACGCCGTACAGGTTGTACCTGATGAGCGTCTGGTCAGCCGAGTATGGCGACAGGTCCAGCCCGGTCACCGGAATGTCCACGGCGGTGTTGAGTTTGCCGTGGGATCTCTCCTGCGGCGAGAAACGTTTCAGGTGCACCACTAGGATGCGCGGGAATGTCTGGATTGAAAAGTTCTTGGTGCACTGTTGCCGCTGCTGGCACTTGGAGCACGTCGGCTTCTCGTGTCCGTCGAGCACCTCTTCCCTGATGAAGAGGTCAAAACAGGCCTGCAGTTGCACCTGGCCAGTCTTGGCCGGGATCGGCAGGCTCAAATCCCAGAACGGGTCGAACGTGACGTACGCGTGGCCGCACACTGTGCATAGCAGCGTCGATTTGAGCTGGCCGACAAACAGATCAACTAATTTTGAGTTCTCCAGACGCAGGGAGCGCTTCCAGGCCTCAGCTGACTTCTGACTGGTGCTGAGGCTATCGTCGATGTCGGTAGTGGTGGGCTTTGGAAGGCTGGTGACGTGATTTACATCCCTGTGCAGACCCTCCAGCAGGCACCTGAGGAATTCCTGTGCATCCTGCTGCTGGTAGCCCATAAAGCGGGGCGCGAATCGTTCAAACTGTGCTTTGAATGGCGCCGTCGTGAGCGGCCACTCAGATTCGTTTAAGGGCCGCCACATGTCACGCATTAGCGCACCGAACGCTTTGATGAGCGCCCCTTTCATGGCCGACGTGGACGTGTTAATGTCTGTTGAGTACTGGCTACGCAGGATGTAATTGTGCAAGGCGCGTGTGTTGCTCAGACACTGCAGAACTGAGTTCATGAAACATGTGTTTCCGCTATTCCTCAGCCCGGTAAGGCCTAGCGGCCGAACTGCTGACTCGCTGCCACCTGTGCCGTCCCCGCCACAGCCGCCGCCGCCGTCGCTGCCGCCGCCACTGCCGCTGCCACCACTGCTACTAGTGTTCATATTGCGGGTGTTGCCCAGGGCTTTCAGGTCGGGCAGTGGTGGAGTGACGGAGTCGGACGAGGGCGTGATGCAGCCGCTGTTGCCCAGGTATATGGTTTGGCAGGAGCGTCTGCCAGTTCGCACGGCAGTGAAGCGGCCAGATGCGGGGCCGCTTCACCACGTCGTTGAGATTAGTGTGACGTGGGAAGCGCCCGGCTGACTTCCTACAGGAAAGCCCATGGTGTCCAAGACGGTCCACCGGACGGCTGCATTGGCTGCAGTTATGCGGTTCGCAGATGAGAGCACCCAGACGCAGGGCTACGGCGACGCGGACCGTATCGGCATCCAGTTGGAGGCCGATATTTGACGCTGGGATAGCCTGCAGGCATGTCGCCGTGTGGGGTGTAGATGCGGCGAGAAGGCGGGCACGGTCTACTTGGTTCGCTCTTTCGAACAGCTGTTCTCTGACCATCGTGCACAACAGGTCGTCCCAGTTTCGCTGTTTGCAAGCGTCCTGTCCTTCAGGGAAGTCATCTGAGCTTATGAGCCGCTTGAACTCTTCTAGAGCCGGTTGCAGGTCCGCTGGGGTGACGTCGTCAGTTATCGGCGGGCTGATGGCGGCTATCAGGGGCGCTGCTGCACATAGTGAAGCCACGTAGCATGGGAGGGCTAGGGATTCTACTGAGCGAACACCGAGCCCTCCATGTCTTCGAGGCAGTGATGCCTGGTCCCAAGCTTGCCCAGAAATGTCGACGTTGGTGATATCGGCTAAAGTCAACCTAACCAGGTCATCGACTTTCCGGAGGTTGGAGCGGGCGCCGTAAAGTGGAGCGGAGCGCAGTGGATATATCAGCCGCGGTGCTGACACGTGGTGTGCGAGGAAGAAGAGGCCTGTGTGCCGATCTAAGTACTGAACTCTCTCGCACAGCCTGGAAATGGTATCGAGGACGGCGTTGGTGGCGTCTGCAAAGCCAGCCTCGTGCAGGGGAGAGCCTAACAATTGGAGATGAGATAGAGGGGTTTCTGAAATATCCGGTAGAGCACTCTTCACTTCCCGGATCACCGAAGCCTGCTGCTCTTCTCAGATATCATCCAATACTGTCACCTCGCATTTGGCGGCGTTGAGTTGGAGGTCGAGCTCTGGGAGTGTCCTGATGATTGAGCGGAGATCAGCGACTACGTCAGTGACTGAACCTCCTATGGTGGCGTCGTCCAGGTACCAGATGTTGAGTGGGGACTTCAGGCTTCGTGCGCATGTGTTAACCGCCAACGCGAAAGCGATTGGGCCCAGAGGGTCGCCCTGCTGAACACCCGTGGATGACATTATTATGTGACCAGCCATGAGGAGCGGAGTGGGTGTGCTGTAGGCTTGGTAGGCCATCGCGTAAGCCTCGGGACATGATTCCTTTATGCACCGCAGCACGACATCACGCCTCACAGAGTTGAATGCATTCCTTACATCGACCTTAACTAGTACACGTGTCGACTGATGTCGGGAATCTTTTATGAAGTTTCGAACTGCGTGCACCGCTGCCTCACAGCCGAGCGGCGTGCCCACGCCGAGCTGCACTGGTCTCAGTTCTGGGCCCAGGAGGTTGGCAGCGAAGCGGGCAGCGATGCGCGCTGGCAGGTGACGGTATACGCTGCCCACCGCAATGGGACGCAAGCCAATCCTTCTTGCGGAAAGCACACAAGGATGCGCAGTAGAGGGCGCCACGGCCGTATGATGGCACCTGGCCAGCCAGCACCAGGTTGGTGAGCGCCGTGAGGGAGGTCAGCAGACGCTGGCCGGCCTCTCCTGTATCCGCAGAGGTGAGCTGTCGCAGATGGAGAGGCCTGATCCCGTTCATTCCTCCCGCAGATCCCGTGGGCATGGAGACAATCGCCTGCCTGACTTGATCCTTTGTCACGATCAGCGGAGCTGAGTCAGTGGCGCTAGGTGGCGGCGGCATGTTTTCATCCTCTGGTGCGGGTGGGTGCTTCAGGCGCAGCATGGAGACTACATCCTCAGTGGGCTGTGCCAGAGATTCGCTGGATGTGAGCACTCTGAGCGCCGCCCCGATGTCACCGTCCGTGCACTTTGCTTGCACCCTGCGAGCCACATCCTCACAGGAGCCGGAGTATGGAGTGATGTTGTGTTGTCCTTGGTCACGTAGCGCATGCACAGGTAGGTCCTTTTCAATAGCTTGTCGCTTTATGAGTGTGGCAAGGAACATTTGCGATCGGCTTTGGGCCCAGGAGACCTCAGGACGCTGAACGCGAAGGAGAACAAGCGCCACCAAGCGTCCGGGCTTGTGCTTGTGCTCGAAGTGGCTTCATTTATTCGCTGAGAGGCTGTGGGCAACTACCGCACGCGCCGGTTTAGGGATTAACCTGATGATTTGTGTTGACCCGCGGAGCTGTGCCAACCCTGTGGGTATGTTTTCCGGTCTTCCTTCACTTGGCTTAGCCGTCTCCTTTTCGACGCATTCTTCCATTGTTTTCTTTGTTGAGCGGAGTTGCGATGGGGTGCGGTCCTTTCCCAGGCACACATCGCAATGCCATATGGCTAGGGCCCGGGCCTGAGCCACAGTGAGTTTCGCGCAGGAAGTGTGCCATCGCTCATCACAGCCGCTGCAGACAATTGCAGCCTTTCGGACTGATTGACTTGCACAGGCCGCGCAAGATACGACATCTCCGCTGGATTTTGGTGGTGATGGCATTGATGCTGCTATATCATCATTGGTGTCTGGTTAGGCGGTGACTCGTAGGTGCTCGGTTCACAACGGCACGTTCTTGAGGGTAAAAAAGGGCATAGTTATTCGTCCGAAAAAAACGGCTACACAAAATAACTTAAACACAGTTTACTTGAATGCTAATTTAGAAGAATTCATCCACTTACTCAGTTCGTGTGCGCGGCCCATGTAAGGGGACATTCCGTACCACAGAGTGACACCAGGGACCGTCTTCTCTTCATCTTGGCAACTTTATACAGTGAGGCTGAAAACTGGCGCCAACCACGTCTTAGCTCGCCACGAATGTCGAGGTAAGAACTGCTTTGAAATCTTCATTTTTTTTTCTTGAATAGAAAGGAAAAAAAAATCATCCAATCATGATTCAATCACCGTTGAATTCACTATTTTTTTTAGAATTGTTTCTTTCCGATTGAAATAATAAAACAAATATTTTAATCGATTCGCGTTTCATTCAACATTTAAATATTTGTGGTGAATGTATGTCAAATAAAGACAAATTGAAACATACATATATATGATCATTAAAACATTGTTACAGCAATACTATTTCAGTATAAATAAATGTAGCCACTGGGACTGCCATCTGCATGTATTTGCATAACTTACCAGTGTACTTGAATCGTCAAGAATCGTTAAATCTTTTGATTCAATCAGCCTTGATTTGATACAGGGTTTGATCCAATCACGATTCATGAATCAAAAGATCTGGTGTTGCATTTTTTTTTCAAGGAATTTTTATTGAACAATTCCAATCGATTCAATCAGTGTAGAATAAATAACCAGTCTGGTTAGAGGGGGTCATTTTACCCTCCCCCGCACCACAACAATATAATTAACACATTATGTTGTGTTCCTGAGGAATAGGGTACTATGTGGGAACACATTCACATTCACAAACACATACACATTCATTCTATTCATTCAAACACATACACATGCATGTAGATTGTAGGTGGGAACACATTCACATTCACAAACACATTCATTCTATTCATTCAAACACATACACATGCATCTAGGTGGGAACACATTCACAACACACACACACACACACACACACACACACACACACACACACACACACACACACCTACACACACACACACACACACACACACACACACACACACACACACACACACACACACACACACACACACACACACACACACACACACACACACACACACACACACACACACATTCCTACCCCGCCCCCCACCAACATAATGAACTAAATACTGACATTGGCATATCATAGCATACAAATGTCCATAGTAGATGTTTACCAGCTAATAAGCACCATACTATACTATACTACCAATACTAATAAGCACCAAACATTCATAAACGTGGAGTGGAAATATCAGAATGGAGAATATCACATTAGTAATGATTTGAGTAGCAGCTAGTACAAGGGCGGATCCAGCCGGCCGTTTTTTTTTTTGGGGGGGGGGGGGGGGGGGGGGGGGGGCAAACCGTTTTTTAGCGGACCTTACCTACCCCCAATTTCGAATTTCTCCCCGGATTTGGGCCACTTTATTTTGCAGCCACACGATTTCGATTTTGTCCCCCATTTTTTGTTTAGGTTTTCGACCTTTTGGGATATCGAAAAAGGAAAGATGTCAGCTTGCAGTTTGTATTGTTCCGACATTGCCTTACACTGAGCAAAAACTATTTCAATTGTCAGCTGTACCCAGGGGCGTCGCCGATAATTTTTGAGTGGGGGGTCGGCTGAAATGACGAGAAAAAAATGTACTCTAATTTGTTATGCGTGTATAGCCTTTGCAAATATAGCCTTTGCAACATTTTTAATGTGGATTTGCATGTTATAGTAGGAACTTGTTATTTAGCGCCGCGAAGCGGCGCAATTTTTTTGTTGTTGCTCGGGTTTGCCTGATAAAACCCAGAAACATAGGCATTTTTAGCTTCTTAGCCTTGTAGAGGATAAGAAGCTAAACATGTTATTCATTCAATTCAGCGTTACGACGAAACGAAGACGATGACGATGGCTTCGTTATGACGATGGCCACTGATGTGACGCCGCGAAGCGGCGTGAACATTTTAATTTTAGGTCGTAGAAAACGCATTTTTAATATTGGAACCAGACCGTGAGTGGAGCCAAGCCTCAGGTAACCCCTTTTCCTGATTGCACATCTCGGTATGATGCAAAATGTTGAAATGAAGGTAGTTTTTCATATACATTAGCCTCGGATAGTAAATCATGATGGCCGGTGTCAGTCTGCGCTCAATAGTACATATGATAATCATAACTGTAGTCTGTATACATACCTATGTACCGAACTGTAACAAACAACTGGTAACGGTGCAAATGGTTTCAAAGTAGCAAGAGGCAGACCGACATTTCCGCGCATAAATGGTCCCTGTGGATCTGGAGGAGCCTGGGGGAGATGGCTTGGGGAGATAGTCCTGGCCTGGTCCTCACTATTAGCTCTTCGGGCCAACAAGTTGGGCACCGCTGGAACAGCTTCCGGTTGCCGAAGTCCGCGTCTTTGCGTTCGCGTCGCCTTTTTCGGAACTGGGCAGACAAGCTAAACATGTAGCCCGCTTTAAAGATAATATTTTATGAAGAGAGTTGGCCCTGGAGCCAGCAATTACCGCCAAGGAGAGCCTCTGCAAGGCACTTAATGTAATTAATTTACCAAATTTGTATATGCAATTGCGAAACTTGTGTCATGCCGCGAAGCGGCGCGAAATTTTTCAGTTTTTGACTGTGGCTAGCTTGATTTTGACTGCTGCAATTTTGGGATGCCCAGTACCGTTCTAAAAACCCAAATATAGCATGCATTAGATTTCACGTTTTGGGGGGGGGGGGGAACATAGTTTGGCCCCCCCTTAAACAGGCTTGGGGGGGGGGGGGCATGGCCCCGTTCGCCCCCCCCTGGATCCGCCCTTGAGCTAGTACATGTTTGTAAGAAATATGGAAATCACAATGGCTCAAATCACAGATGCTCAAAATGGTGAATGAATGTGGATAGGTGTTGATGTCAGAATGTAAGTACTGGAGTGGCACTTGGCAGTAAATGGTAGTCATAGCACACATTAATTGTAACCAGGATAATATGTTAACTGATAATCCCCTTATATACAGGAATAAAAAAACTAAGGCTAGCTTAAATCCTCCTCAAATATATTCTAGAATGGTTATCCTATCCACCCAAGGATGCGCTCGAGCTAATATCGCGTATCATACTTGATACAATAATAGGTACAATATCAGAAAGAGTATTGATGTTGTTTTTTTCCCTTCATATACACTATTTAGCCGCCAGAGTGTTTCAAGAATAAACAGTCAACTCATCATATTAATTTATTGACCAAGACATGCTTCATAATTCATATTGATACTTCTTCAGTGGTCATTAAAAATAAGACATACAAAACAATAGATGATTGACAGTGCAAACATACATTCAAAGTTCATTCACATCACATGATATTGTTTTACCTATTAGTCTCCTAAGAGGCGTCAGGCGAAGCAATCACATGTTAGACATCTAATTTATGTATTGAGAAGAAAAAAATGAAGCCATTTCAGATAGTTATTCTTCCAGTCATCGTATTCATAAATTCTGAATTCAAGCACTGCAGTTTCAAGCGCAATTCTTGTTTTCTTGTCTATATTATCTTTTATACTCCTTGCACCTTCCCAACTGGGTATAGTTCCACATTCATGACTATGTTTCACTTTTTTATATTTATAAATATATATTCTTGTATTTATCTATCATCTTGATGTAGTTTTTTCAGAGTTATCAAGAGGATTCTTTCTTTATATTATTACAAATTCAGATATTTCGGCACACATTGTGGTGCCTTCTTCAGTGAAATGGCGCGAATATTCTAAACAGGTCAACTAATAAAATAATTATGTCGCGTGAATAACCGCAGATAAAACTCTCAATCGGGAGACCGGATCTCCACTAAAATATACCTATTAGTTCAGGTCTGTACCTTGAATACACACACACACACACACACACACACATATATATATATATATATATATATATATATATATATATATATATATATATATATATGACCACCAATGTACGACCTAAACTAATTTACCAGTCATTTTTCAAAAGATAAAAAAAAAACTCACACACGCAGACACATCAGAAGACAGGTAATAACCGAGCAATAAATACGAACTAGTCCAATGTAGCTATGTCCCTATAGATGGTGTCAATCTCAACAAACTCAATGCCGTCACAGTGCATGCAGGAGTCACATGGCTATGCATCACTGACGGTCACGTCTCAGCAGTATATCCCATATGGGACTCAGACGCACTCCTCCTTCATCCAGGTTCAAAGAAGCACGTGCCTGTTTAATTTCTATGGCCTCCCTGACCTTCCGCTTCTTCCAGTGGCCTTCAGTCGCGATGGTTTTGGCATCGAGGGGGTTCATCTCGCCTCCACATGTAGCGAAGTGTCGGGCGGTCGCGGATTTGTCTAGCCTAGCAAACTTTATGTCAGCCACATGCTCCTTCAGCCGGACGTTCTTGGGTCTTCCAGATTCTCCGCTGTACCGCATGAACAGCTTATCTGGTAAACGGCTCCTTTTCTCTTTTCGGGTTCTACTGGGTCCTTTACTTTCACGAGGCGATTTCGCAGGCGGCTTATGCTATGGGCTACCTGGATGCCTTTGGGTCTTAATAACTTGGCTATTTTCTCGCTCACACCAGGTACGTAAGGAACCTTGGCATATATTCTCTCGTTCCTTGGCTCCTCCGTTCCTTCATCTTGGCTGTTTCATGGCCTTCTCGATGAACTTCTTTGGGTAGCCATTGGATTCAAAAATGTCAATAATATGTTTTTTCTCTTCCTTGAGGCTTGAAAGGTCACTGCAGACGGCTTGAGCTCTGGTCTCCAGGCATTTGACAATGCCCGCCTTCATTCCCGGTGGGTGGCTCGAGTTGAACTTCAGATACAGGTTTGATGTTGTCGGCCTCCTGTACACGGAAGTTTTCAATTTGCCTCTGTCGTGGCTTACCAGGACATCAAGAAACGGAAGTTTTTGTTCCTTTTCCCGTTCTATAGTAAATTGAATATCGGGACAGAAGCTGTTCAGATGCCGATGAAAGACTTTCAATGCCTCTTCACCGTGTTTCCATAGGATGAATGTGTCATCGACATATCGTCTCCAAATAGTGGGCTTAGAGGCGGCCGTGTCCAGCACTGACTCTTCAAGGTGTTCCATGTAGGCGTTGGCGAGCACCACAGACAAGCTTAGCCCCATCGGCGCACCCTCACTTTGTACATAGAACGCCCCTTGACACAAAAAGTACCGGCATTCCAAACATGCCAACATTAGCTTCCGGATAGCTTCTACATCTAACTCAGAGCGTTCAAACAGAGTATCGTCTTCCGATAGCTTTAAACAGATAACATCCACGGCGTCTTTCACTGGCACTTTGGTAAACAGGGAGACTACGTCGAAGCTGATCATTTCTTCAGACCCGTCTAAATCTAGATGTTTGATCTCGTCTACAAAAGACTTGGAGTTTGGCACGCTATACTCACTTTTCCCCAGTACCGGACTGATTATCTTGGTAAGATAGGCGGCCGTTTCATAAGCCGGTGATCCAATCATACTAGTGATTGGTCTAAGGGGCACTCCCTGCTTATGAATCTTTGGTAGTCCATAGAGGCGAGGAGGTGAAGAATGGTTTGGCTTCAGTTTTTTGGCTAGTCCTTCAGACATACCACCCCTTCGATAGACCTCATCTATTGCCTTCCTAATATGTCTTTCCTTCACAGATGTCGGGTCTTTATTGACTTTGCTGTAAGCAGGGTCACTCAATAGTTGCTCTATTTTGCCTTTGTATTCTTCAGCAGAGAGAACAACTGTCGTATTGCCCTTATCGGCAGGTAAGATCTTGATATCAGTTCTTTTGCTCAAACGGTTGAGTGCTCTCCGCTCTCCTGCTGTCAAGTGTCCTTCATAATTTTGTCCTTCGCTTTATTGAGAATGTTACTGACCTGTGAGCGGATGACATTTGCTTCAGTGAGATCTGGGACCCTCGACAGGCCGGCTTCAACTGCACAAATAATCTCCTTCACAGGGACAACTTCAGGGGTAGGAGAGAAGCCGAGACCCCTCTCTAAAACGTTCTGTTCGTCTGCTGTCAGCTCACAACCGCTTCTGTTGTCCACAGCTTTGGTGATCACCGGGTGATGACGCGCATCTGCCTTCCTCTCGGTCTCAATAAGTGAATCAAACTTTTTTCGTTGGAATCTTTGTATGGTTTGATATTCTCCGTTTTCAGCCTTGTCTGTGACTTTGTCCACGAGTTTAAAGTCCTGATCAGACATTGTGTTCTTAAGTGATAGCAGCAGCCTGTTCTCGGTCTTAATCTCCCCCGCCTTCTTCTGCCTTAGGTTGACAATTTGGTCCCTTACAAGCGCGTCTTCCGCTTTCTTCACAATGTTTGCGGCCTTTGTCGACGAAAAAATCCGTTGAAGCTTCATTCCTTTTGGAACTAGCTGGTTATCTCGGCATCTTACCAAAAATATGATATGATTAGTAAGTCTAGCAAGTTTACATTTAACATTTTTAAGCGCCGTAGTTAGATGGTAAATTATCCCTCCGTAGAGTTCAGTTAGGTACGACTTAAGAGTCATTATTAACTTTTCCTCAGGTTATTAAGATATTGATGTAGTTTTTTTCAGAGTTATCAAGAGGATTCTTTCTTTATATTATTACAAATTCAGATATTTCGGCACACATTGTGGCGCCTTTTTCAGTGAAATGGCGCGAATATTCTAAACAGGTCAACTAATAAAATAATTATGTCGCGTGAATAACCGCAGATAAAACTCTCAATCGGGAGACCGGATCTCCACTAAAATATACCTATTAGTTCAGGTCTGTACCTTGAATACACACACACACATATATATATATATATATATATATATATATATATATATATATATATATATATATATATATATATATATATATATATATATATATATATATATATATATATATGACCACCAATGTTCGACCTAAACTAATTTACCAGTCATTTTTCAAAAGATTTAAAAAACCTCATACACACGCAGACACATCAGAAGACAGGTAATAACCGAGCAATAAATACGAACTAGTCCAATGTAGCTATGTCCCTATAGATGGTGTCAATCTCAACAAACTCAATGCCGTCACAGTGCATGCAGGAGTCACATGGCTATGCATCACTGACGGTCACGTCTCAGCAGTATATCCCATATGGGACTCAGACGCACTCCTCCTTCATCCAGGTTCAAAGAAGCACGTGCCTGTTTAATTTCTATGGCCTCCCTGACCTTCCGCTTCTTCCAGTGGCCTTCAGTCGCGATGGTTTTGGCATCGAGGGGGTTCATCTCGCCTCCACATGTAGCGAAGTGTCGGGCGGTCGCGGATTTGTCTAGCCTAGCAAACTTTATGTCAGCCACATGCTCCTTCAGCCGGACGTTCTTGGGTCTTCCAGATTCTCCGATGCAGCTGGAACCGCATGAACAGCTTATCTGGTAAACGGCTCCTTTTCTCTTTTCGGGTTCTACTGGGTCCTTTACTTTCACGAGGCGATTTCGCAGGCGGCTTGAGCTATGGGCTACCTGGATGCCTTTGGGTCTTAATAACTTGGCTATTTTCTCGCTATATATTAAGATCCAGCGTGATCTTAATAGTTTCACCTGAATAGTTCTGCCACCTTAGCACAATAAATCCGGTCTTTCACTGGCACTTTGGTAACGGGCAATGACCTGTTTACCAAAGTGCCAGTGAAAGACGCCGTGGATGTTATCTGTTTAAAGCTATCGGAAGACGATACTCTGTTTGAACGCTCTGAGTTAGATGTAGAAGCTATCCGGAAGCTAATGTTGGCATGTTTGGAATGCCGGTACTTTTTGTGTCAAGGGGCGTTCTATGTACAAAGTGAGGGTGCGCCGATGGGGCTAAGCTTGTCTGTGGTGCTCGCCAACGCCTACATGGAACACCTTGAAGAGTCAGTGCTGGACACGGCCGCCTCTAAGCCCACTATTTGGAGACGATATGTCGATGACACATTCATCCTATGGAAACACGGTGAAGAGGCATTGAAAGTCTTTCATCGGCATCTGAACAGCTTCTGTCCCGATATTCAATTTACTATAGAACGGGAAAAGGAACAAAAACTTCCGTTTCTTGATGTCCTGGTAAGCCACGACAGAGGCAAATTGAAAACTTCCGTGTACATGAAGCCGACAACATCAAACCTGTATCTGAAGTTCAACTCGAGCCACCCACCGGGAATGAAGGCGGGCATTGTCAAATGCCTGGAGACCAGAGCTCAAGCCGTCTGCAGTGACCTTTCAAGCCTCAAGGAAGAGAAAAAACATATTATTGACATTTTTGAATCCAATGGCTACCCAAAGAAGTTCATCGAGAAGGCCATGAAACAGCGGAGTCGGACCACCCAAGATGAAGGAACGGAGGAGCCAAGGAACGAGAGAATATATGCCAAGGTTCCTTACGTACCTGGTGTGAGCAAGAAAATAGCCAAGTTATTAAGACCCAAAGGCATCCAGGTAGCCCATAGCTCAAGCCGCCTACGAAATCGCCTCGTGAAAGTAAAGGACCCAGTAGAACCCGAAAAGAGAAAAGGAGCCGTTTACCAGATAAGCTGTTCATGCGGTTCCAGCTACATCGGAGAATCTGGAAGACCCAAGAACGTCCGGCTGAAGGAGCATGTGGCTGACATAAAGTTTGCTAGGCTAGACAAATCCGCGACCGCCCGACACTTCGCTACATGTGGAGGCGAGTGAACCCCCTCGATGCCAAAACCATCGCGACTGAAGGCCACTGGAAGAAGCGGAAGGTCAGGGAGGCCATAGAAATTAAACAGGCACGTGCTTCTTTGAACCTGGATGAAGGAGGAGTGCGTCTGAGTCCCATATGGGATATACTGCTGAGACGTGACCGTCAGTGATGCATAGCCATGTGACTCCTGCATGCACTGTGACGGCATTAAGTTTGTTGAGATTGACACCATCTATAGGGACATAGCTACATTGGACTAGTTTGTATTTATTGCTCGGTTATTACCTGTCTTCTGATGTGTCTGCGTGTGTATGAGTTTTTTTATAAAATCTTTTGAAAAATGACTGGTAAATTAGTTTAGGTCGAACATTGGTGGTCATATATATATATATATATATATATATATATATATATATATATATATGTGTGTGTGTGTGTATTCAAGGTACAGACCTGAACTAATAGGTATATTTTAGTGGAGATCCGGTCTCCCGATTGAGAGTTTTATCTGCGGTTATTCACGCGACATAATTATTTTATTAGTTGACCTGTTTAGAATATTCGCGCCATTTCACTGAAGAAGGCGCCACAATGTGTGCCGAAATATCTGAATTTGTAATAATATAAAGAAAGAATCCTCTTGATAACTCTGAAAAAACTACATCAATATCTTAATAACCTGAGGAAAAGTTAATAATGACTCTTAAGTCGTACCTAACTGAACTCTACGGAGGGATAATTTACCATCTAACTACGGCGCTTAAAAATGTTAAATGTAAACTTGCTAGACTTACTAATCATATCATATTTTTGGTAAGATGCCGAGATAACCAGCTAGTTCCAAAAGGAATGAAGCTTCAACGGATTTTTTCGTCGACAAAGGCCGCAAACATTGTGAAGAAAGCGGAAGACGCGCTTGTAAGGGACCAAATTGTCAACCTAAGGCAGAAGAAGGCGGGGGAGATTAAGACCAAGAACAGGCTGCTGTTATCACTTAAGAACACAATGTCTGATCAGGACTTTAAACTCGTGGACAAGGTCACAGACAAGGCTGAAAACGGAGAATATCAAACCATACAAAGATTCCAACGAAAAAAGTTTGATTCACTTATTGAGACCGAGAGGAAGGCAGATGCGCGTCATCACCCGGTGATCACCAAAGCTGTGGACAACAGAAGCGGTTGTGAGCTGACAGCAGACGAACAGAACGTTTTAGAGAGGGGTCTCGGCTTCTCTCCTACCCCTGAAGTTGTCCCTGTGAAGGAGATTATTTGTGCAGTTGAAGCCGGCCTGTCGAGGGTCCCAGATCTCACTGAAGCAAATGTCATCCGCTCACAGGTCAGTAACATTCTCAATAAAGCGAAGGACAAAGTTATGAAGGACAACTTGACAGCAGGAGAGCGGAGAGCACTCAACCGTTTGAGCAAAAGAACTGATATCAAGATCTTACCTGCCGATAAGGGCAATACGACAGTTGTTCTCTCTGCTGAAGAATACAAAGGCAAAATAGAGCAACTATTGAGTGACCCTGCTTACAGCAAAGTCAATAAAGACCCGACATCTGTGAAGGAAAGACATATTAGGAAGGCAATAGATGAGGTCTATCGAAGGGGTGGTATGTCTGAAGGACTAGCCAAAAAACTGAAGCCAAACCATTCTTCACCTCCTCGCCTCTATGGACTACCAAAGATCCATAAGCAGGGAGTGCCCCTTAGACCAATCACTAGTATGATTGGATCACCGGCTTATGAAACGGCCGCCTATCTTACCAAGATAATCAGTCCGGTACTGGGGAAAAGTGAGTATAGCGTGCCAAACTCCAAGTCTTTTGTAGACGAGATCAAACATCTAGATTTAGACGGGTCTGAAGAAATGATCAGCTTCGACGTAGTCTCCCTGTTTACCAAAGTGCCAGTGAAAGACGCCGTGGGTGTTATCTGTTTAAAGCTATCGGAAGACGATACTCTGTTTGAACGCTCTGAGTTAGATGTAGAAGCTATCCGGAAGCTAATGTTGGCATGTTTGGAATGCCGGTACTTTTTGTGTCAAGGGGCGTTCTATGTACAAAGTGAGGGTGCGCCGATGGGGCTAAGCTTGTCTGTGGTGCTCGCCAACGCCTACATGGAACACCTTGAAGAGTCAGTGCTGGACACGGCTGCCTCTAAGCCCACTATTTGGAGACGATATGTCGATGACACATTGATCCTATGGGAACACGGTGAAGAGGCATTGAAAGTCTTTCATCGGCATCTGAACAGCTTCTGTCCCGATATTCAATTTACTATAGAACGGGAAAAGGAACAAAAACTTCCGTTTCTTGATGTCCTGGTAAGCCACGACAGAGGCAAATTGAAAACTTCCGTGTACAGGAAGCCGACAACATCAAACCTGTATCTGAAGTTCAACTCGAGCCACCCACCGGGAATGAAGGCGGGCATTGCCAAATGCCTGGAGACCAGAGCTCAAGCCGTCTGCAGTGACCTTTCAAGCCTCAAGGAAGAGAAAAAACATATTATTGACATTTTTGAATCCAATGGCTACCCAAAGAAGTTCATCGAGAAGGCCATGAAACAGCGGAGTCGGACCACCCAAGATGAAGGAACGGAGGAGCCAAGGAACGAGAGAATATATGTCAAGGTTCCTTACGTACCTGGTGTGAGCGAGAAAATAGCCAAGTTATTAAGACCCAAAGGCATCCAGGTAGCCCATAGCTCAAGCCGCCTGCGAAATCGCCTCTTGAAAGTAAAGGACCCAGTAGAACCCGAAAAGAGAAAAGGAGCCGTTTACCAGATAAGCTGTTCATGCGGTTCCAGCTACATCGGAGAATCTGGAAGACCCAAGAACGTCCGGCTGAAGGAGCATGTGGCTGACATAAAGTTTGTTAGGCTATACAAATCCGCGACCGCCCGACACTTCGCTACATGTGGAGGCGAGATGAACCCCCTTGATGCCAAAACCATCGCGACTGAAGGCCACTGGAAGAAGCGGAAGGTCAGGGAGGCCATAGAAATTAAACAGGCACGTGCTTCTTTGAACCTGGATGAAGGAGGAGTGCGTCTGAGTCCCATATGGGATATACTGCTGAGACGTGACCGTCAGTGATGCATAGCCATGCGACTCCTGCATGCACTGTGACGGCATTGAGTTTGTTGAGATTGACACCATCTATAGGGACATAGCTACATTGGACTAGTTCGTATTTATTGCTCGGTTATTACCTGTCTTCTGATGTGTCTGCGTGTGTATGAGTTTTTTTTAAATCTTTTGAAAAATGACTGGTAAATTAGTTTAGGTCGAACATTGGTGGTCATATATATATATATATATATATATATATATATATATATATATATATATATATATATATATATATATATATATATATATATATATATATATATATATATATATATATATATATATATATATATATATGTGTGTGTATTCAAGGTACAGACCTGAACTAATAGGTATATTTTAGTGGAGATCCGGTCTCCCGATTGAGAGTTTTATCTGCGGTTATTCACGCGACATAATTATTTTATTAGTTGACCTGTTTAGAATATTCGCGCCATTTCACTGAAGAAGGCGCCACAATGTGTGCCGAAATATCTGAATTTGTAATAATATAAAGAAAGAATCCTCTTGATAACTCTGAAAAAAACTACATCAATATCTTAATAACCTGAGGAAAAGTTAATAATGACTCTTAAGTCGTACCTAACTGAACTCTACGGAGGGATAATTTACCATCTAACTACGGCGCTTAAAAATGTTAAATGTAAACTTGCTAGACTTACTAATCATATCATATTTTTGGTAAGATGCCGAGATAACCAGCTAGTTCCAAAAGGAATGAAGCTTCAACGGATTTTTTCGTCGACAAAGGCCGCAAACATTGTGAAGAAAGCGGAAGACGCGCTTGTAAGGGACCAAATTGTCAACCTAAGGCAGAAGAAGGCGGGGGAGATTAAGACCAAGAACAGGCTACTGCTATCACTTAAGAACACAATGTCTGATCAGGACTTTAAACTCGTGGACAAGGTCACAGACAAGGCTGAAAACGGAGAATATCAAACCATACAAAGATTCCAACGAAAAAAGTTTGATTCACTTATTGAGACCGAGAGGAAGGCAGATGCGCGTCATCACCCGGTGATCACCAAAGCTGTGGACAACAGAAGCGGTTGTGAGCTGACAGCAGACGAACAGAACGTTTTAGAGAGGGGTCTCGGCTTCTCTCCTACCCCTGAAGTTGTCCCTGTGAAGGGGATTATTTGTGCAGTTGAAGCCGGCTTGTCGAGGGTCCCAGATCTCACTGAAGCAAATGTCATCCGCTCACAGGTCAGTAACATTCTCAATAAAGCGAAGGACAAAGTTATGAAGGACAACTTGACAGCAGGAGAGCGGAGAGCACTCAACCGTTTGAGCAAAAGAACTGATATCAAGATCTTACCTGCCGATAAGGGCAATACGACAGTTGTTCTCTCTGCTGAAGAATACAAAGGCAAAATAGAGCAACTATTGAGTGACCCTGCTTACAGCAAAGTCAATAAAGACCCGACATCTGTGAAGGAAAGACATATTAGGAAGGCAATAGATGAGGTCTATCGAAGGGGTGGTATGTCTGAAGGACTAGCCAAAAAACTGAAGCCAAACCATTCTTCACCTCCTCGCCTCTATGGACTACCAAAGATCCATAAGCAGGGAGTGCCCCTTAGACCAATCACTAGTATGATTGGATCACCGGCTTATGAAACGGCCGCCTATCTTACCAAGATAATCAGTCCGGTACTGGGGAAAAGTGAGTATAGCGTGCTAAACTCCAAGTCTTTTGTAGACGAGATCAAACATCTAGATTTAGACGGGTCTGAAGAAATGATCAGCTTCGACGTAGTCTCCCTGTTTACCAAAGTGCCAGTGAAAGACGCCGTGGATGTTATCTGTTTAAAGCTATCGGAAGACGATACTCTGTTTGAACGCTCTGAGTTAGATGTAGAAGCTATCCGGAAGCTAATGTTGGCATGTTTGGAATGCCGGTACTTTTTGTGTCAAGGGGCGTTCTATGTACAAAGTGAGGGTGCGCCGATGGGGCTAAGCTTGTCTGTGGTGCTCGCCAACGCCTACATGGAACACCTTGAAGAGTCAGTGCTGGACACGGCCGCCTCTAAGCCCACTATTTGGAGACGATATGTCGATGACACATTGATCCTATGGAAACACGGTGAAGAGGCATTGAAAGTCTTTCATCGGCATCTGAACAGCTTCTGTCCCGATATTCAATTTACTATAGAACGGGAAAAGGAACAAAAACTTCCGTTTCTTGATGTCCTGGTAAGCCACGACAGAGGCAAATTGAAAACTTCCGTGTACAGGAAGCCGACAACATCAAACCTGTATCTGAAGTTCAACTCGAGCCACCCACCGGGAATGAAGGCGGGCATTGTCAAATGCCCGGAGACCAGAGTTCAAGCCGTCTGCAGTGACCTTTCAAGCCTCAAGGAAGAGAAAAAACATATTATTGACATTTTTGAATCCAATGGCTACCCAAAGAAGTTCATCGAGAAGGCCATGAAACAGCGGAGTCGGACCACCCAAGATGAAGGAACGGAGGAGCCAAGGAACGAGAGAATATATGCCAAGGTTCCTTACGTACCTGGTGTGAGCGAGAAAATAGCCAAGTTATTAAGACCCAAAGGCATCCAGGTAGCCCATAGCTCAAGCCGCCTGCGAAATCGCCTCGTGAAAGTAAAGGACCCAGTAGAACCCGAAAAGAGAAAAGGAGCCGTTTACCAGATAAGCTGTTCATGCGGTTCCAGCTACATCGGAGAATCTGGAAGACCCAAGAACGTCCGGCTGAAGGAGCATGTGGCTGACATAAAGTTTGCTAGGCTAGACAAATCCGCGACCGCCCGACACTTCGCTACATGTGGAGGCGAGATGAACCCCTCGATGCCAAAACCATCGCGACTGAAGGCCACTGGAAGAAGCGGAAGGTCAGGGAGGCCATAGAAATTAAACAGGCACGTGCTTCTTTGAACCTGGATGAAGGAGGAGTGCGTCTGAGTCCCATATGGGATATACTGCTGAGACGTGACCGTCAGTGATGCATAGCCATGTGACTCCTGCATGCACTGTGACGGCATTGAGTTTGTTGAGATTGACACCATCTATAGGGACATAGCTACATTGGACTAGTTCGTATTTATTGCTCGGTTATTACCTGTCTTCTGATGTGTCTGCGTGTGTATGAGTTTTTTAAAATCTTTTGAAAAATGACTGGTAAATTAGTTTAGGTCGAACATTGGTGGTCATATATATATATATATATATATATATATATATATATATATATATATATATATATATATATATATATATATATATATATATATATATATATATGTGTGTGTGTGTGTGTATTCAAGGTACAGACCTGAACTAATAGGTATATTTTAGTGGAGATCCGGTCTCCCGATTGAGAGTTTTATCTGCGGTTATTCACGCGACATAATTATTTTATTAGTTGACCTGTTTAGAATATTCGCGCCATTTCACTGAAGAAGGCGCCACAATGTGTGCCGAAATATCTGAATTTGTAATAATATAAAGAAAGAATCCTCTTGATAACTCTGAAAAAACTACATCAATATCTTAATAACCTGAGGAAAAGTTAATAATGGCTCTTAAGTCGTACCTATCTGCAGCACACAGACATACACACACCTACAATCACCTTCCAACGACTAGCATCAACACATTTAGTATTCCGTCCTATACTTCCCTCTGGTCTCTCCCTCATCCACCATCTCACAACAGGTCCGAGCATACAAGCTCATCACTCCTACCGCACACCAGCATTGCGAGAATGCTCGAAATAGACTGTCATACATAGGGAGAGACATAATCATGTCTCCCGCATTTACTTCATCGCACATTCGCTAGCGCATTATCTATGCCTCCCCATATTTCATCGAACTTTCTTATTTCACAACGACTCTGTGCCATGCATTTCTCATTCATAATGTCAATATTAAACTTGACCGTGAACACTTCCACACTAAGGTTTATATGTTTTGATATCATGCTTTTTCCTACAGATATAAACTGATTCATGACCATGTTATCAGATACACCAAAAATTATTTTCCTAGAGTTAAATGCTACCATGCTAGTTACTATGTCTAGGTTATTAATGAAACTCGCAATATTTTTCCAAAAACACTTTACTTCTTTGCAATACCAAAACTTATGTTCTATGGTATCAATGTGTGCTGTGCACCTGCAACACACTGGTGAATCCTTGATGCCCATTATATGCAACATTTTGTTGGTAGCGACAACTTGTGTAATTATTTTATAACTTAAAATATGATAGTAAACAGACGATTTTTTCTTTGTAAATTGACAGATATATGTCTGCCCAGTTTACTTCCCCATATTTTACTTCCCATCCCTGCTCCCAAGAGTTTCTGATTTTTTAGTGTGTTTTTGTAATATAATATTATACAAATATTTGGGTCCTTTGTCTTTACTCAGTGGCGGTAGCAGGGGGGGGGGGGCATCCGGGCCATGCCCCCCCCAAGACACATAAGGGGGGCCAACATATCTTTTGCCCCCCCCCCCAAAGCTAAGGCCATAGACGGAGGGCCCTCCCAGGCCGACAGAGGGGCCCTCTCAGGCCGACGGAGGGCCCTCTCAGGCCGACAAAGGGCTCTCTCAGTCCGACAGAGGGCCCTCTCAGGTCGACAGAGGGCCCTCTCAGACCGACAGAGGACACTCTCAGGCCGACAAAGGGCTCTCTCACGTCGGCGGAGGGCCCTCCCATGTCGATGGAGGACCCTCAGGTCGATGGAGTACAGTCTGAGCCCGACAGAGGGCTCTCTTAGGCCGACGTAGGGCCCTCTCAGGCCGACAGAGGGCCCACTCAGGTCAACAGAGGGGCCCTCTCAGGCCGACGGAGGGCCCTCTCAGGCCGACAGAGGGCTCTCTCAGGTCGACAGAGGGCCCTCTCAGGCCGACAGAGGGCCCTCTCAGGCGGACAGAGGGGCCCTCTCAGGCGGACAGAGGGGCCCTCTCAGGCCGACGGACGGTCCTCTCAGGCCGACAGAGGGCTCTCTCAGGTCGACAGAGGGCCCTCTCAGGCCGACAGAGGGGCCCTCTCAGGCCGGCGGAGGGCCCTCTCAGGCCGACCGAGGGCTCTCTCAGGTCGACAGAGGGCCCTCTCAGGCCGACAGACGGCCCTCTCAGGCCGACAGAGGGGCCCTCTTAGGCCGACGGAGGACCCTCTCAGGCCGACAGAGGGCTCTCTCAGGTTGACAGAGAGCCCTCTCAGGCCGACAGAGGGCCCTCTCAGGTCGACAGAGGGCCCTCTCAGGTCGACAGAGGACTCTCTTAGGCCGACGTAGGGCCCTCTCAGTCCGACGGAGGGCCCTCCCAGGCAGACGGAGGGCCCTCCCCGGCCGATGGAGGGCCCTCTCAGGTCGACGGAGTATAGTCTGAGCCCGACAGAGGACTCTCTTAGGCTGACGTAGGGCTCTCTCAGGCCGACGGAGGGCCCTCTCAGGCCGAAAGAGGGCTCTCTCAGGTCGACAGAGGGCCCTCAGGCCGACAGAGGGCCCTCTCAGGCCGACAGAGGGCCCTCTCAGACCGACAGAGGGAACTCTCAGGCCAACAGAGGGCCCTCTCATGCCGACAGAGGGGCCCTCTCAGGCCGACGGAGGGCCCTCTCAGGCCGACAGAGGGCTCTCTCATGTCGACAGAGGGCCCTCTCAGGCCAACAGAGGTCCCTCTCAGGCCGACAGAGGGGCCCTCTCAGGCCGACGGAGGGCCCTCAGGCCGACAGAGGGCTCTCTCAGGTCGACAGAGGGCCCTCCCAGTCCGACGCTGGGCCCTCTCAGGTCGACGGAGTACAGTCTGAGCCCGACAGAGGGCTCTCTTAGGCCGACGGAGGGCCCTCCCAGGCCGACGGAGGGCCCTCTCAGGTCGATGGAGTACAGTCTGAGCCCGACAGAGGGCTCTCTTAGGCCGACGTAGGGCCCTCTCAGGTCGACAGAGGGCCCTCTCAGGCCGACGGAGGGCCCTCTCAGGCCGACGGAGGGCCCTCTCAGGCCGACAGAGGACCCTCTCAGGCCAACAGAGGACCGTCTCTGTCTCTGTGTCATAGGGCTCTCTGTCGGCCCTCAACAGAGAGGCCGACAGAGAGCCATATGAAGCCGACTGAGTCACTGAGGGACTCATACATTAAAGTAAAAATGGGCCCCTGAGCCCAAGGTAGTACCCGCGGGTGTCCAGGGTTTCCCCTTGGGGACGCCCCTGACTCCCGCCAGCTGTATGCCGCATCTAACCCCCGCCCGCTCCGAGGGGGGGGGGGGGGGGGGGGGGGGGGGGGGGGGGGGGGGGGGGGGCATGGGTGCGCTACTGCCAATGCCCATGCCATTTGGTTGTGATAACATCATGTGATGCTGAGGGAGGTGTATTGTAATTTGTAGGTGTCCGCAGTCCGAGATGACGAAGTTTTTTACCACGTATTTTTTCTTTCATTTGGAAGCTTCATGCTTCTGCTTTCTTTGTAGACTATTGTGACGAACGTTGAACCCTGTTGAATTTCGTCTTGGCGGCTTCGGGAAAAGGGAAAGGTTTCGGAACTGGAAGGGAGGTAGGTTTGATTATCTGCTATTTTAAATCTATGTGATTCCGGATTCGATAAGTCGTAAGCGTTTGCACTTCATGTCTTTGCTAATTGCTCAAGTAAAAACTTTCATTGAATCAGTACTAAAGTTTACAACCTGACCTGAACCAGTTATGCATAAGCGGTAGGGGCGTCCCCACAAAACTGAGTGAGGGGGCCAACCAGAGGTGTGAGAGAACCCCGCCCCTGTGTGTATGGGGGGGGGGGGGCTGGCGCCATAGGGCTAATGTTAAATTCCTGCGAAACCTAGGGTGCCGGAGAGGGTTTCGAGCGAACCTGGGGGTGCCCAGCCCCCGGGCCACCCCAGTGCGACGCTCCTGATAAGCAGTAAGATGAAGAGATTGGAAGCAATTAATCGACAGGCACTATGACATTAAAAAGGGAATTATGTTTAAATGAAACACACAGTAGTCGTGTTTACATAGCAATAATGAACCTCCCCTATTAAAGGGATTATACGGGTTTCCGTCCTGAAAGAAAATGCACTCTTTTGAAGTTGTATGAGCTTTAAACACGTTTAAGACATATAACAGGGACCTCAATGCTCATTTAGTCCATTATTTCAGCAATTATCAGCGTTCAAACTTGGGCGTTTTTCGAGACTAGTATTAGATAACGAGTACTTGATCGGCACTACTGTCCACCACTTTTATCTTAAGATCAATTTTAGAGTTTTGAATTATCTGCAAGTCCTACACTGGATCACAAAATTATTATGCAATTCAAAACTGACGGGACTGTGTATTACTACACACTGTTCGTTGAGGTTTTGTGTTGTGGTTTTCTTATCTCCGGCCTTTAGCGTTGAGAATTTGGTGGTGGCGTATTATTTTTTTGGCATGAAAATTCATGAAAAATATAGCATTTTATGGGAAAACTAGGTAACTGCTGGTGTCGTTGGAACAAAAGAAGTTTATTTTCTTTTTAAATATTGCTTATTTTACCGGAAATATGCCATAAGTGAGGCGTTTTTATTAGCATAAAAGAGATGACTGGCTCTGCCTCAGCCGGTCCTGCAGAAAATACGCGGTGGCATCACCGCGCACTTTGGAATGTCCTTACGTGCAGAAGAGGTCATTTCCAGAAAAATGTGGCTACCGTGGGACTTCTACCACCTTTAAAAGTACGTTTTACTATGTAACTCAATTATTCTGGGAAAAACCCGTATAATCCCTTTAAGGGAGGAGGATGGATGAGGTTAAAACGCCTATCGCAATATTGCGGTAAATCGCCATTAGATCGAAATCTTACCTCGAATGGCATGACCTGAAGATCTGAAAATTACGCCTTCGATGTAATTTGACCCAAGGAATCGATTGCGACCACTTTTGAGCAAATTGGACTTTAACCCGCGCCGCGCTGGGGGGGTAAATTTTACCCCCCTCCCGGATTTTTGCTATAGCTTCAAAAGGGCACTGTATATTAACGCGAAACTTTCAGTACCTCATCTGGCATCGATTTAACGTCTTCCTAGAAATTTTGAAGAACATCGGTGGAGAAGTTTTTGAGCAAATAACGTTTTAGTGACGTCATGTCACGCCATTTTCGGTCCAAAATGGACGAGAGTTTGATCGATGATAGAACAGCGAGTATTGAAGAAAATTGCAAACCAAAAACGCCAAAAGGAAGGAAATGACATTCTCTACAAGATGGCCATCTCGGATTGGTAAAATGTTGGTTTTCTGACCCCCAATTAAAAAAAAAAATATTTTTCAAAGTTTACAAAATCAAAAATGTTAAGATTTAAAAAAACGGACTATATGTCAGAGAACCACCTCTGATGAGTGACTGCCAAATCGCAAAGAAATACGTTTATTTTTGACCACGAAATGACTAATAAAGTGTTCAATTTGATGGACGCATTTTTTCAAATTGCATATTTTGACATTTTTAGACATTGTACACAAAAACAAATTGCAACATTGGATTGCTGTGACAAAGCTGGACCGTAAACATATGTCGTTTATTGCAAATGTTGGATTTCAAAATTTGACTCTTTTTGCCTGATATTGACCTGACCTTGAGGTCAAATGTCAAAATAACCATTACTATTGGATTCTATGTCTGAAATCACCCATGAGACATGTGTCACATGGGTTTCATATTACTTTAGCACATTATGACCTTTTGTGACCTGACGTTGACCTTGACCTGTACTTAGTACGAGATTCATACTCAACCAGCACCTTCTCCTTATATTTATAAGTGTTTTGGCCGAGTTTCGGCGCGCTGCTGTTGATAATCCGGTCTCTGCAGCCAATAATCAGAAACAGATGGTTTTGTCCTTTGACCTGACCCTGACCTGATGTGACATTTTAAAGACAATTTCAAGGATTCCTTAGAATCTTGCCATCGAGAGCTTTCGATCGCCACCTAGCGCGTCTCGCTGCAATTATTGGTTCGGAAGATAAGAGGGGGGGGGGGGGGTAAAATGTACCCCCCAGCGCGGCGCGTTCGGCTGGAGACCCCAGCGCGACGCGGGTTAACTTTAGGCTCTAGCGCGTGTCAACACGTTGACCTGAACTCTGACCTGGAAGGTCAACCGCTATCGCAAAATGGACCTCATTTTTGGAATCAGTATGGTCTGATTGACCTATGAAAGAAGTTTGGGGATATTCCCTCAGGATCATAGATCATAGGTAACTATGCCGAGCGGTTGAAGTTGGTGCGCGTGCGGCCCTGTTTACTGCGACAACTTTCGATTTTCCTCAAACTTTATTTATAGGTCAATCAGACCAGGCTATTTCCAAAAATGAGGTATATTTTGCGATATTTGACCTTCCAGGTCAAATTTCAGGTACAAACTATTGAAACGCGCTAGAGCCTAAAGTTAAAATCTGATTAGTTCAAAAGTGGTCTCAACCGATTCCATGGGTCAAATTACATCGAGGTGTAATTTTCAGATTTTCAGGTCATGTCATTCGAGGTAAAATTTCGATCTAATGGCGATTTAGCACAATATTGTGATAGGCGTTTTAACCTCACCCCGAGGATTCTCCACGAAGAAGGTATGTTGGGGGTTTTCCTTCACCGACGATTTAGGCGTTTGTTGGTTAAAGGGAATAGTCCACCTTGCAAACATTCGAGAAAATGCTCTAGAATCGCTAAACAGGCTACGCAGATAAAGATACTGGTTTCAAATTGTCCGAAAGCCCATGAATTGTGAAGATATTGATGAAAAAAGGTTTGCTATTCCATGACGTCATTTTCATATGTGACGCAATATTTACATCACACGTATGACTTGTAATGACAATTAATGTATTTAGTAATACTTCTGTCATGCAATCATATTTCAAATCTACCATAATGTCAACACTTACCTAGAAAACCGGTTCACGTAAGTCGGTTCACGTTAACTGCACATCTAGTCTTTGCTGTGACGTCAGCCCGCATCTTGAAAAGCCCCGCCATCTGGAAAAGCCCCGGCGATTTGAACATCAAATCAGCTCTTAAGCCGTTGATAGTTAGTTTTCAGCCGAGAAAATTTGCAGACAGGGGTTTCAGAACACGGGCTTCAAATCTGCTATCTCAGTTCAAAACCCCACGTTAAAGGTGGACTATTCCCTTTAAAGGGATACCGCCAGCTTTGGCGATTTTGTAAACAAAAAAACAGTTAAAATGAGCGTAACGAATTTTGTGTCACTAATGGTAAGCTCAAACGTGCAGCCGCATCACCTAACAGCAGATATTTGGAAATGACCTTTGACTCACTTCGAACTAAAAAAAAGTCCGCTGAATTATGGTCTGCACTATTTCCATGATGGCCGCCACCGTAAATATTGCATGGAATTTGGCGCACTTCATACGTTTCTGGTACTATGTTTTCGTACACGGTTTGTTTATATTTCGTCTGCGTTGCCAAGCGGAATATTCAAATTCGCCGCAGAAGATGGACCAAAGTCGGGCGAAATCCCGAGACACAGTAACGGGCATTGCGTACTTAAGTTAGCCATACACTGCAAATCTTTTTCACTCTTCATTTACCCTACTTACATCTCATACTCTCACAGTACTCTTCAGTTACTCCTAACCTACCCATCACTCCAGCTGATGGAACCCCATCTACCCTCCATGTACCCTCCATGTACCCAGCATATACCCAGCATATACACTAACCGGCGGGTACACGCAGATTAAGCTTTGTTCCCTCGACTTACTCTGAAAATACACCTACGTTACTCTTGGGATACCCTACTGTTACCCCATACCAACCTTGTTGTTACTCTTTACACGACCTTGATTTACCCGCCACATACTATGTCTTAACACGTCAGTTACTTTGTGAATACTCTTGAGCTACTCTGATGGCAAGCAGAAACTTGTTGAAACGTGTCATGCAGACGCCATGCTGTGAGCCGTTGTGAACAGTGAATGATGGACGGTGGTGCAGTGAGGTACTAGTGAACATTAGGAGATAATGTATTTGTTTCCTTCGGTTTCAAGAACGATATTGCGGCTTGCAAAGTGTTGTGGTGTGAACATTAGTGAACATCATATGTGAACATCAGTGTGAGCATCAGGCTAGTCTTCAGCGCTGGTCACGGAGGAGCCTGAATGGCGCGGCCGCGATTGTGCAAGGAAAGTCGGACTACGAAATCGTCGTGGAAAACATCCAGGTCGCTACCACTGTGCCTCTGGAGAGTGTCATCCTCCTCATCGTCATATCAGCTTATGTACTCAACCTGATAGTGACTTGCCTGCTCCGAAACCTGCAATACTTTGTCGCAGCTTTTATCATCATGAGCATTCCCGCCGAATTCGGCCATTGAGGCTGTGAAAAAGAACTGCGGGCTGCTCTAGCCGAGGATATGTCAACTGTGGAGGGATCAAGGACTTCTTCGTGCAGCTAAGACGTGACGCATGTCCGTACCGTTATGTGATTGACTTTCTGCTTAGCCATTACGCTGTTCCCGGCTTTATCTCCATGCTGTGTCCCAGTTGGCCACCGACATTTTCGCCGTAGCTTCCACCGTATTTATGTTCCGTCGTGCTTAAGTTGTGAAATGTGCATTGTTTGTGCCTGCTTTTTTTCAAATAAACATGTGGCAAAATATGTAATTTTTCTGTAGATATGCTTTCATTGTTAATGCAAGTTTTTAAAAGCTGTATCTTGACAGTTACACGAGAAGGAGAGAAAGGTATTCGGAGAGTAACCATAGAGTAAATGAAGAGTTTGGAAGGAGACGAACAGAGTATCCATAGAGTAAATGAAGAGTAACCAAAGAGTGACCAAAGAGTGTCCACAGAGTGACCAAAGAGTGTCCAAAGAGTAACCAAAGAGTAACCAAAGAGTGTCCAAAGAGTAATGTGTGAGTTAATGGAGAGTTTGCAAGGGTTTGCATGTTCGTTAAGAGTATATGCAGAGTAATCTATGGGTGCAACGAGTTTCTTTGAGGGTAACTGTAAAGTATTTAATGGGTAAATGGTGAGTATTCAGGGGTTGTCGTTTACCTAACAGTGTGATGTTAGGGTAATCATAGAGTAATTTAAGTGTTTTGGGGGTAGTAAATGGCGAGTAAGGAGTCCGAGATGAGTACTTTCAGTGTGACACTAGAGTAACACCATAGTCGTTTTGAGCACGACTCTCGATTTACTCTTGCATAGAGTAAAAAAGGTTTTCAGTGTAGCATCTGCGAATTGTGTTGATTCATATTTTTCAAAGATTAAGAGAGGACTGTGTTTGACAAAAAATAAAATGAGAATAGAACTGTGAACGGAAAACCTGATGATAACATTCTTTTGTCGGTACACTTCAAAATCATAATGAAATTTCTCCTTCAAATGTCAAATGTCAAATGTGCGATTCCAGTCTTTCGAGAGTCTGTTTTGTTGGGAAAAGTACCTACAGTTTTACTAAAACTAGTGCGAAAAAACTGGTTTAAAAAAAAACTGGTTTAACAGGGGAAACCTGCTCTATCACATATCAAATTTTAGATAGATAGATAGATAGATAGATAGATAGATAGATAGATAGATAGATAGATAGATAGATAGATAGATAGATAGATAGATAGATATATAGATAGATAGATAGATAGATAGATAGATAGATAGATAGATAGATAGATAGATCGATAGATCGATATATATATATATATATATATATATATATATATATATATATATATATATATATATATATATATATATATATATATATCGATGTAGATAGATAGATAGATAGATAGATAGATATAGATATAGATATATATATATATATATATATAGATATATAGATATAGATATAGATAGATATATATAGATAGATATAGATCGATATAGATATAGATAGATGTAGATAGATATAGATATAGATATATATAGATAGATATA
>JAXIVJ010006993.1:0-63272 GCA_036785665.1 Chirona hameri
TATGTATGTATGTATGTATGTATGTATGTATGTATGTATGTATGTATGTATGTATGTATGTATGTATGTATGTATGTATGTATGTATGTATATGTATATATGTATATATGTATATATGTATATATGTATATATGTATATATGTATATATGTATATATGTATATATATATATATATATATATATATATATATATATATATATATATATATATATATATATATATATATATATATATATATATATATATATATATATATATATATATATATATATATATATATATATATATATATATATATATATATATATATATATATATATATATATATATATATATATATATATATATATATATATATATATATATATATATATATATATATATATATATATATATATATATATATATATATATATATATATATATATATATATATTATATATATATATTATATATATATATTATATATTATATATTATATATTATATATTATATATTATATATTATATATATATTATATATTATATATATATATATATATATATATATATATATATATATATATATATATATATATATATATATATATATATATATATATATATATATATATATATATATATATATATATATATATATATATATATATATATATATATATATATATATATATATATATATATATATATATATATATATATATATATATATATATATATATATATATATATATATATATATATATATCAAGCCGACTAAGGGCCTCTCAAGTCGACCGAGAGCCCCCTAAGGTCAACAGAAGAGCCCCACAGGCACACTAGGGACCCATATAGGCCAACCAAGGGCCACTCAGGCCGACTAAGGGGCCCTCAGGCCAACCGAAGGCCTCCTCAAGTCCCTCAGACCGAAAAGCACCTCCTCAAACTGACCGAAGGCACCTTAGGCCGAAACGAGGCCTTCTCAAGTCGACTATGCCGACTGAGAGCCCTTTAAGCCGACCGAGAGCTCCCTAAGGCCGTCAGAGGACCTCCTCAGGCAGACCGATGGCCCCTTCAGGCCGCCTGAGATGAGGCCGACCAAGGACCCCCAGACCGAAAAAGTCCTTCAAGCTGGATGAGGTCCCCTCAGACCGAACGAGGGCCACACAGGCCGACTGATGGTTCCTCAGGCCGACTGAGGGCCCCTCAAGATAACCGAGGGTCCGTCAGTCCAAGCGAGGGTCCCTCATGCCTACTCAGGGTCTCCTCACGCCGACCGAGGTCCCCTCAGGCATACCGAGCGCCACTCAGGCCAAGAGAGAGCCACTCAGGCCAACCGAAGATCTCTCAGGCCCACTCAGGGCCCCCTCACGCCGACCGAGGTCCCCTCAGGCATACCGGGGTCACTCAGGCCGACTGAGGCCCCACAGGCCGGCAAAGAGCCCCTCAACCCAAACAAAAGCTCGTCAGGCCGACCAAGGGCTCCCTCAAGCCGGCTGAGCTTCCCTCAAGCCGATCGAGGGCCCCTAAAGTCGACCAAGGGCCCTTCAGACCAACCGAACTCCCATCAAGGCCGACTGAGGACCCCTCCAGTTTGACAGAGGCCCCCTCAGGCTGACGAAGAGCTCGTCAGGCCGACTGGACACCCCTCAGGCCGACCAAGGGCCCCTCAAGCCGGCCGAGGTTCACTCAAGTCGACCGAGGGCCCCCCTAGTCGACCGAAGGCCCTCATGCCGGTCAGGCCCATTGAGGCCCCCTCAGGCCGTCAGGGGAACCCTCAGGCCAAACAATGGCTCCTTAGGCCGACTGGAATCCCTCGGATGGACGAAGGACTCTTTCAAGTCGACGGAGTGCCCGTCAGGTCGACCGAGCTCCCCTCCAGGCCCAACGAGACTCGCTCAGGCTGACCGAAGGCTCGTCAGGTCAACCAATGACCCCCTCAGGCCGACCTCGGTTAACCTCCTGGAAGAGCCATGGACCCTAGACCCCCCCCCCCCCACCCTGGCCACGATGACCCGATGCCCTTTGATGGCACGATCTCCTCGATGTTCTTCCGTATAAAACTATTATTTTAGCACGGATGTTGGGATGTTGGATATTTAGGATATTGCAATACCAGGGAGCCAAAAAGGCTGCATAAACTATCAGCCTTATTTCAGTCAAACAATACATTTACAACAAATTCCATTTAACACCATTTAAATAGAACACTCCGATCGCTAATTGTTCATGCTCCCCCTCCGCTATTCGCTAATCTGAACGCTTGAACCTTGTATCAACGGACTTGTTAGGAGAAGGTAATCTATGCTACCAACTTACCCATTATATCATAATCGAAAAGCAGTCGCAGATGGAATCACAATGCTCGTATACTTCTAAGATGGAATACTCCTAAGATAGAATCACATCTTGATATGATGAAATACGCAATATTCAAAACAGAACCATCTGTACGGGTAGTCCTTTACATTTTAGAGGGGCACAAATTTTGGAAAACATTGGGGGGCCCGGAGCACAATTGGGGGGGGGGGGGGGCTCAGCTCAGCATTGGGGGGGGGGGGGGGGCTCGGGCCCTCCCAAAGAGATATAAAGTTCCGCCCCTGCTCGCCGAGGTACCGGAGCCAGGAAGACTGGCAACAGTCTCCCTTTGCTGCAATGATGTCACCCCGGCTCCGTCAACACTAACACCGTTTAACAAATGTATGTTCAAGTGTATGTGTGTCTGTGTATGTATGGAATAAAATGTGTATGTAGGTGTGTCTCGTGTTTTATTTAATTTTGACTTTGAACGAAATACTTAACGTAAGATAGACATTAGATTTACTTTGCACAATTCACTTAACGTAGAATAGATACCCTATTCCCTAGCTTGCTCCGGGTTCACATAAGCCGGTTAACGTAATTATTTGCCTGACAAATTGCCATAAGTAATTTCCCCCCCCGGAATATGGCTTTGGGCCGCTCCGGGGGAAAATCATTTCAGTATATTTAATAACAAACCTGACAATGGCATTATTGCGAAGAAGAGCTCCGAGCAAAACAAGGGGCTTCCTAGCAACTGTCGCTCGGAGTGAATTATTGATGATGTCGGACGTGTATGCGTTCGGACAGATATAGTGCAATAAGGCTCTGACTCAGGAGTTAGGAAGGTGACATTGCTTAGGTTTTTGGTATGCTCTTCTAATGCTTTGGCAGCAATATGGCGAGATAACAAGCAAACTTCAGTTGTCGGGGCCGTATATTTGGACACGCGTTGGACAATGAGGTGACAAGACGCCATTTTCAAATCTTTACTTATTTCAAATATGCTGTCATCACAGCGTCGGATTACAATACATATAGCGCGCCTTTCATAATGTACCGAACTACATTTGGCGCATTGGTTTGCACGTACCGACCGACTTAACAACTACCACTTGTCTCAAACCAAGCTTTCACTTTTTCATTTTAAGTAGCTTCAAACGATCGTCCACCCGTCATAGTTGCAAATATATCACGAATAAGACTTTATTAACGTTTGAGGGCGAGGCAGACAAAATTAAAGTGAATAAAATACTATTATATGGTGATCGCCGGTCGGGGCTACTCGCCGGTCGGGATATTCCACAAAATGCAAGGTCTTGAGGAAGCGCCTAAAATAATGTTCGTGAAGAACAGCCACAGATTCATTTTCAGCGCCGATTACCGATTTTTACGCCACTTGGTCCCAAGGTTAAATTGAACTCCTGTTTACAAAAATTCAGGTTCATTTTGACCTTACAGGTTTCCTTCAAGGTCAAATTCAAGGTTAAAGGACGGGGAACGCTGTAGCGCCCAACGTCACCGTACGATCGCGACAAAAATGGTCTCAAACGATTCCCCGTGCCAAATTCCAGGATGACAAGAATTATCAGAGTTGTGTGCCGTGATCTTTAAGGTCAAAATCAGGGTCAAAGGACGGGAACGCTGTAGCGCCAAAAGTTACCGTCCGATCGCGATAAAAATGGTCTCAAAAGTTTCCCGTGCCATATTTCAGGATGACAAGAACTTTCAGAGTTGTTCCCCGTGGCCTTTAAGGTGAAATTCAAGGTCATAGGACGGGGGACTCTGTAGCGCCCATAGTTACCGTACGATCGCGACAAAAGTGGTATCAAACGATTCCCCGTGCCCATTTCCAGGATGACAATACTTTTCAGTTATGCCCGTGACCTTCAAGGTCAAATTCAAGGTCAAAGGACGGAGAACGCTGTAGCGCCCAAAAATACCTTGCTGACCATGAATTTGACCTTGAAGGTCACGTTGATTGCCCTTGAAGGTCACGTTGATTGACCATGAAGGTCACGTTGCTTGGCCTTGAAGGTCACGGGACACAACTCTAAGAATGCTTGTAAACCTGGAAATGGGCACGGGAATCGTTTGATACTATTTTTGAACTGATCAGACGGGAACTTTGGGCGCTACAGCGTTCCCGTACTTTGACCTTTAATTTGAACTTGAAAATCACAAAGCATAACTCTGAAAATTCTTGTCATCCTAGAATTTGGCACGGGGAATCGTTTGAGACCATTTTTGTCGCGGTCGGACAGTAACTTTGGGCGGTACACCGGTCCCCTTCCTTTCACCTTGAAGTTGACCTTGAAGGAGACCTGTTAAGTCAAAATTAACCTGATTTTTGGAAACAGGGGGTTTGATTTGACATAGGGACCTAATGGCGTAAAAATTGGTGACCGATGCTGAGAACTGAATATGTTGCTGTGGAGAAAGGAAAAGATTCAAAGAGGTAGGAGAGATAGGAGGCATTCTTATCTGCTTTCAAAGAGATGGGAATACACACCCCTGAATTTCAAGGGGTAGAAAGATCATATCCTCCGAAAAACACATGCAATCCAACCAAAACCAACACATCCCCTGCTTTCAAAGAAATTATCGACAACTTTCCCTTTTGATTTTTTTTAGCCATCTAATAATTCATAAGAAAGGAAAATGTAATTAGTTTTAGCATATGTGAAACAAATTTATCTTCACGGACATCTAAAAAATAGTTTGTTTTTTATTAGAATGTGTTCGTTCATTTACTGGCTATACAGAGACAATTGATTAACCTAGTACGACCTACGTTTATGGTCAAAAATAGGAAGAGGTTTTACAGTTTCTTTGGAACACCTTCCAAAGCTAAGTTGATCGGGCCTCCCCCGCCTTCCCCAATGTATATTGAAGTTAAGGTAAATGCTTGTGCATCGAACCCATTGAATAATTTCCAGTATGGAATAAAACAAGGTTTGAATGGAAACAAATACTCAGTTTCTTGACAGCTTATGCCATGAAAACATCTATTTTGTGACTTTCTAAAAGCAAAAGTACAATCCTAACGGCTGGGAAGATTTTAATCTGATACTTGGTAAAAGACCTACTGTAAAATTGTTTAAATAGTGACAGCTGACGTTAGCGAAATCCTGACCTTTCACAAATATTTTAGTTATTTATTATATTTTAGTTATTTATATCATTTATTTATTGTGGGTGCCCATTTCAACTTTGTGGGTGCCCTAGCACCCACAAAGAAATATAAATCACACCCCTGGTAGCCATATGACACGTAGTGCACTGCTGTGATAGAGCTCGTCATAAGGTACCAGCTGCTGTAAACTCTTCAGTCGATAGTCACAACACTCAGGAATCTGTCGACCACTCAATAAAGACATTGGACGTCTACTAATAGTGTAACATGCTGAATGTCAAACGTTTATCCGACTCTCACAAACCATGTGGCCACTTGGACTGGAGTTAACACGCGCCCTGGAGGGCCTCTGATAATTACACGCCCTGGAGGGGGGCGGATTTCGCCCCCCCCCCCCCTATGATCTCGAAAACCACGTAACGTAGCGACAAGCGGGAAACGACGTTAGATAGCTCGAGACAAGCTCTTTCGAAAGTATTTCGTTAATTTTTTTCTTCAGGTCAATATTGAGGTCACCAGAGGTCATCAAGGGTCAGATTTTCAAGTTTTCAAGACTTCGGTTCGAACACTCCCAAATATCTCGGGAACTATGATAGTTAGCAACAAACGGAAAAAATCAATCGAAAGTCATTGAAAAATGCAATCGACATTGGTGTCCTCAGATTTGAGCTTAGGTCAATAGTTTAGGCTCCAGAGGTCATCGAATGTCAAAAAGGTGATTTTGTTTTCAAAACTGTTTTCTCCTAATAACATCTTACCTAATAAAGATAAAGCAATAATTTTTACGCCATTGCGTGTGTCTTGTCAAGGCGCTTTGAATCATGTTCATGATGACCGGGTTAGGTCAACTGAGAAATTTGACCTCAGGTCAAGGTCAAGTGGTGACCCAAGTTGGTCATGTTGCATATTGGGAGACGTGTCTCGACGAGACAAACATATTGGTACCGTTTTCTCTTCTCTATCTTCATTATGTCGATAGTTATTGATAAAACCGTGTTGGCGGTCACAAAATTGACCTGACCTTAGGTCACCGATATTAGAAATCCGAGATGCAAAAATTGTTGGTATCTATGATCTTATGAAGTCCTACAAGATTGAAACCGAGCGGCGTAAAACTGTGGCTGTGGTACTACTGCAAACGTTTTGGAGTTGAGGTCATCACGTGACCTGATCTGGTGACTTGACCTGAGATGACCTGAGGCCAAGAATTTTACATAATGCGGGAAATTCATTTCGAAACAGGTATACAAAAAACGGCGGCACTGCGCGCCGCCGTTTTTGCGCTATCCTCGAAAAACCGGAGGGGTGGGCGGATTTCGCCCCCCCTCCAGGGCGCGTGTTAATTAAGTCTCGGAGCCAACATATAAGCTGGGTAAGTACAAACATACATAAGGATTAAGAAACTTAGAGTAAACACGTTTGCTTAATGCGCAGACTTCTTTCAGTGGCGTCGCCACGGTTTCCAAACTTATACGGACACACATTGACATCGAACCTTTCGAGCGGGGAGAGGAGAGGGGGGAGGACGTGATCTTTTGCAGGGGTGTCAATACGGTGTTTAAAGGAGCCCAGTGACTTTCATATAGGGATTTTTAGCGCTGAGATAGCAGTTTTGAAGGTCATGTCGAGAAATCACTTACTGCATACTCTGGTTGTAAGGACTTTCCTGCTGAATATATTAGATGTTTTGTCCTGTCATTCAGCGCTGTGTCAAAAAACGTAGCGCTGTGTCGAGAAGCTTCGTATGAAATCATGTGATGAAAGCATCGTTACTGGACTGGCGAGCGAACCCTTCGCTACGGACAATATTATCCTAGTTGTGTAAGCAATGCTGAGATAATAGTCACATTTGTACTTACCAACTTTATCATAATAATACAATATTTTAACCAAGTTCCTAGCTTTTTATAGCTAACTTCTATTCTTCTTTCGAAGCACACAATGTAGTGGACCAAGAACCATATCCTCCTGCGACCAAACCGCCAACTGGAACTCTCACCCTGTTCCGAGGGATCAGGGATATGGGGTCCGGACGATTTTTTTTTTAAAGACCCGCCGAGGGATTTGAACCTCGGTCCCCGGCACAGATAGCAAATGTCATACCACTGTGCCAGATTACTCCCCCGAAGCACACAATATCATAACAACATGCGCCATTTTCGAATTTTGCTCCACTTTCGCAATCTATACTGCAAATGCGTGTATATGTTATCGAAATATATCGCTTTTGAAGAAAACGTTTTTTTGGGGTATATCTGGATAATTTAGCGAACCATTTTAGCAGAAAAAATAGCCGAAAAGTAGGGCGGCCATAGCCTCCCGGCCCCCTTATTCCTACGCTTGTGACATTTTCGCTCAGGTCAATATTGAGGTCACCAGAGGTCATCAAGGTAAAATTTTCCCAGTTTAGGATTTCGCTCCAGAAACACCCCACACATCTTGGGAAAAATGATAGATTGGAACAAACGGAGAAACGCAGTCGAAGCCTCTTGAAAAATGCGTACGCTTAGGCGTCCTCAAATTCTGTATAAGGTCAATAGTTTAGGCTCCAGAGGTAACCAAAGGTCATGTTGGCATTTTCTTCCCAAAAGTTGTTCGTGCATAACTGTTTGCCTAATAAGTATAGGCAAATAGTTTTAATGGCATCGTGTTTGCCTCGTCAAAACGATCCGAACCGTATTTTATTATTTATTTCGCAATATTTCGCAATATCTCGTAAACTACCGCCAATAGCGTTCCCACAACTTTCAGTACCCGCATTCATGTCAAGCACCGCTCACTAAACGGCTAAACGTTTTAGCAATGACATGGTCAAAATGTCAATGCCTCTTTCCATTTTCGCACAAATTCCTATTCCGAACTCCAGACAAAAAACGTTAACATTTCATTCCAACTGGCTCTTGGTGCGTTCACGTTGGGAGGGGACAATACGATGTTTTTTTCTTCTGTTGAGCAATAAGTTCCATGAATAGAGGTAATAATTCGTCATGGTTCGTCACAAATAGTCCGTCTGAAGAGAATTATAATATAAACATTTTAGGCATCGATATATCTAATTATACACCTTCAAATGATTCCGCAAACTTGTACGGACAGTGCGTACAAGTTTTTGGAGGTTCGCCGACTTGTACGGGCACTGTCCGTAGTGGTGGCGACGCCCATGGCTACTTCCTACCAAGTAATAATGCTACCACGCACAACTTACACGTCCGGGTCACAAATAATGTCATCATTTTAAATAGCGGTGTACTTAATCTTGTTCCTTGCGGGCGGCTAGAATTACGTTGACGTGCGGGGGGCAGATTCTGCCCCCCCCCCAGAAATCTCGAGAACCGCCAGGTCGATTTTGATGGGACATGAACCATTAGATTCGTTTTCAAAAGATCTTTCTTTTCGAACCCCAATTTTTTCTTTGTTTAAAATGGGGGACCAGGGGGCCAAAAATACGAAAATTTTGGGTGTTTTTTGATTGGTCATTGTGGTCATATGGTTCGAACGATTGGCATGCAACAAACGCTTTTTAGCTTGAAATGTACTGGTCTTTAACATATCAAAGACAAATACCAAAATGAAAAATCATAGGCGTATTCAGGGGATGTAAAAAAAAATTGGGGGGGGATCTTCTGAGAACAAATATGTGCTGTTCGTGATTGTTTGGGGCGGTATGAACGTCAAATGTGGACATTATTTGCTGTAATTTATGAAATGTAATATATTGCGCATAAGCGGATCCAAGTAAACAATGTGGGGGCACCATGCGTGTAACGCTTTTTATCATCTTACTAATTTGAAGTTGGACCTAATTGAGGGAGGGTATGGCCCCATTTTTTGTACCTGAGTGTGCCTCTGCCAAAAATATGTACAATCCTGGTATCTATAATGCATATTGCAATGAAAATGTTTCCGACGCATTTATTTCACCGCAAATTACGAAGGAAGTATGCGCCGCACAACCGCATTCGTAACTCCCTCCGCAAAAAAGGAGCCTGGAACCGCCTCTGCTGGGCCGATTTTTTCTCTCTCCAAATTTTGACACGACATGCGCCATTCAATTTGAGGAAAATTCAGAAAATGTCAAGACGCTATCTCTAGTAGTTTGTGAGCAGCTTGCGAAAAAAATACCGGGAGGGGCAGAATCTGCCCCGCAAGGAATAGGGTTAACGGCCAGCATTTTTTAAGGTTTGGATAATTTTCCTATTTTCGTGATAGCTAAAAATGAACACACTATCTCCAACGATGCGCAGTTTAAAGAGGTTGGGGACTACCAAAACTTTTGACAGGCCGACAAACACACTTCTGACGACAGACAGTGATGAAGTGCAAAACAAGGATATCCACGAGGCGACGCTGAATTTCACACGAAGCACCCGGGCCAAAACGTGTGCATAACAGTTATAAGTAATATTTCTGCCATAGGCGGTACCAGGTTAGTGAAAAAGGGAGGTCAAATAGGAAACAAATATTAACCGCAGGCAAGTTGCTACCCAGCACTATAAATAAGTTACAGATCGTAGATGGTTCCTTTTTGCATGTTGTACTTCGTCATAGGCGTATCCAAGATTAAAAACTTGGGAGGCGCAAGACCTTTTGATAAGTATATTATCCGCTACTATGATACTAACTAGTCAAAAGTGACTATTTCACTTACAACTTCAATTCTCATTGCTTACCCCCTTTTTACCTTACCTGGACTCGCCTATTTTCTTATAATCGTTCGTAGAGTACCCTGTGGTGCGTGTTTCATCCGAAAACTGCAGTATGTTATGTTATTGTAGGCCCATGCATCTTAGTTTCCTTGCAGTAATATGACCCCTTTTCTTCCATTCCTGAGCGCGCCTCTGCGAAAAAAATGACTTTACTACCTCTCCTGGCCTCATATGTTTATATATCGTTATAAACTAACCGTATATTGCGCCGTAATCGCTGGCATATCGTCATCACCATGCCAGTCACCCCCCCCCCCTTTGCATGTGCCTGAACACACCCCTGCAACTCTATATGTAATACATTATGTAAATAATGGAAAGAGAATCTATCTGTTACATCTTGATAGCTATAAATGCCTCTTACATCGCTATATTGGCTTCCCGCAAAGCATTGAATACTTCCTGGAACACTTCCCATTCAAGCCCCAGAAACCGCCTCTGCCATGCAATTTTTATGATATTTCATTAACATAAACTAGTTTGCACTTGTTGCAATCACTGTAAACCGATGTAACTCCTTCAGACTTGAGGCAGTTAGGAAGAAATCGTGAAGATCGCATTTCCGTATTATCACCAAATGTCGACGCCGAACCCTCCCAAAACCGTGCCCTGGACTCAGTGAACTCTGTTCAGGTTAAGAACTCGAAATTTTAACTCCATTTGTGGAAATCTATTTTGGGAAAAGTCCTAAAATGTCATGGGCCTGCTCCCTCTCCAAACTCCAAATCTCCAAAAACTCCAAAACTTGCAAACCCCAAAACTTCCAAGCCCCAAAATCATTGAAACATTGAAACTCCAAAATACTCCAAAACTCCAAAATGAAGAAACAAAATCACAAATAAAAAAAAAAATCTGAAATTTCAAAAATCCAAAAAAAAGAAAAAAGTTTAAACCCATAACACATAGAAATGAACAACCAACCTTCGGACCGGCGATGCCCCATAGCATTGCCCCCGCGCATATTCGAATAACCTAAGATTGGTTGTATCCGAATATCCGAATAACCGAAGGTTGGTTGTATCCGAAGGTTATTTGCACTACTGGAATAACACTATTCGGAATTTTGAAATTTGGGAATTTTAGGATTTTGGAATTTGGGATTTTGGAGTTTTGGAGTTTTGGAGTTTTGGAGTTTTGGAGTTTTGGAGTTTTGGAGTTTTGGAGTTTTGGAGTTTTGGAGTTTTGGAGTTTTGGAGTTTTGGAGTTTTGGAGTTTTGGAGTTTTGGAGTTTTGGAGTTTTGGAGTGTTGGAGTTTTGGAGTTTTGGAGTTTTGGAGTTTTGGAGTTTTGGAGTTTTGGTGTTGAATTGCATTAGGTGCGCTGTTTTGTCTATCATTGAAAGCAAGGGATACATAAAAACTTCAAATTCAATCACTTGAGCGAAGAAAAAACTTCCGTTTTCATGAAGTTTTCTCCTAAGATCATTGTTTTTCACGTTCAGTGCAGGGAACGTGCTATCATTGTATTGCATGCCCCCAGATTCCTGTGGGGGGGGGGGCATTTTTTTGCACCTGATGTCCCCCCGGGATCCGCCAGTGGGCAATTTCGCGCCGCCATTTTTGGTACAACTGCTTGCCTATCAATTGCCCAAGTCCTGTTAATTTGTTTATCTCGGGTCTCCTCAGGTTACGTCACAAATCAAGTCTAGTGAATTCACCTCCAAAAATATAAGGTCGTGTCGCAGCCACATTGTTTGACCGATCAATTAGATACTCACAGGATTTAATCAGGTTATAAACACCTACAATTCTACTATTTCGGATGATTTTTATATCGGTTATATCGGTGAGTCTATTTTGTGACCTCCCAACTATAAGTCATTGGGGAAACATACAAATGCATATAAATCCACAGGAAATGGCTAATTTGCCCAATTTTCACCAGAGTCTCGCATCTTTTGCAAAATGCAAAGATCCAGTGGCGGATCTACGGTTGGGAAAGATGGGCAATTGCCCTCCCCCAACCGCCTGAAATCAGCGCAAGATTGACACATTTCCTGATATAGGAGAATATATAAGCAACTTTTGCTAAGGAAAGTTAGCTTTAAATCAGCTATCAATGCAAGCCAAATCCGATGCGTTTTCAGAATTGTGTGATACTTTTAGGAATTTCCCTCCCCCCAACCACCCGTTCTGGATCCGCCAATGGGTATCCATGTGGTATTTTTATCCTGTGATCTCCACTAAGTAAAATATATTCACCCTGAGGTCGTTCGTCATTTTTCTTCCATAACTTGTTTACCGAACCAGTAAGGCGCCGTAGTTGGCGATGAACGAGCGAACGCCAAGGAAATTTATGGTGAATCACAACTCGATCAGGAAAGTAGTTTCTGAGATACAAATACGTGGTGCACACGTGCGCATGTGCAGAAGCACTCTACCCCTGACTTGTGGGAAAGCGGTGGCTGAGAGATCCCTAACCACATACCAAATTTGAACACAATCGGCTCAGCAGTTGCCCCCACCCACTCCAAATTGTGTGGCGACGTTCCTGATCCAACAACCCCCGATCTGTATAAATCCTGTGGGACCCCCGATCTCTGCCACTCTGCCCCTAATGAGCAATTGTTCAAAGGATATTGAAATTCAAGATATTCCGGAAATAATTTTAAAATACTTATTTTGGCTGGGATACTTAAACTTAGGAATATCATGACATTTGCATTGTATTTGTATACATTTATCACCAGGTAATCACATTTTATTTTAATTTAATACCTATCAAGCGAAAAAATGACATGGAAATACTGAAATCAGGGTGGGCAACATTTCTTGACTGGGGGGCAAAACGGCTCACTGGGGGGGGGGGGGCATCCCCCCCCCCAGTTAACATGTTAAAATAGGCCCTGAGTAATGTCCAACACTAATCCATGCTTTTGTCCAATTCATCTAAGCTCCAAAATATATGCTGAAAACTGAGTAAGTGAATATCTTTAAGCTATGCGACTTTCAAAGATGGAATCAATGCGGCAAAACTAGCAGTGATTGTGTCATAGGAAAATGCGCATGCTTTTATTTCAAATAGGCCTATTTGACCTGCGCCGGTTTCCGCTACCAGGGGCGGATCCAAGGTGTAGGAGCAAGAGACCATGGCCCCCCAAAGGTCATGAAACTATTATTTGCCCCATCCCCCCAACGGTCGGACGTACAGTTGTACAAATTGCCTTTGCCGCAGTCAAAATCCAGCTATCCACGGTGAAAAACTTGAAAATTTCGCGCCGCTTCGTGGCATGGCACAAAGTTGACAATATATACAAATTTGGAAAATGGGAAAATGAATTAATTAAGTGTCAGGCAGAGCTCTCCTTGGCGCTACTTATTGCAAGCACCAGGGCTCACTCCCTTCATAAAATATTAACTTTCAAGCGGGCTACATATTTAGCCTATAGTCTACCGAGTTCCGAAAAAGGCGACGCGAACGCAAATACGCGGGCATCGGCACCCGGAAGCTGCTCCAGCAGTGCCCAATATTCTGGGCCGAAGAGCTAATAGTGAGACCAGGCCAGGACCACCTCACCAAGCCATCTCCACACAGACTCCTCCTGACCCACAGGGACCATGTATGCGCGGAAAGTCGTTCTGCCTCTTGCTGCTTTCAAACCATTTGCACTGTTACCAGTTGTTTGTTACAGTTCGGTACATATATGTATACACTATACAGTTATTATTATCATATGCACTATTGAGCGCTGACTACCACCGCTCATCGTGATTTACTATCCGAGGAATATGTACATGAAAAACTACCTTAATATTAATAGCCGTTTTCACGAAGGATTATTGCGCTGAAAATAAAATACAATTTTCTGAGAAGTTTTGGTATAGAAATCTTAGTATTTTATACATTCCAAGAAATAAATGACTGATTTAAGCGATATTATCACTATTCAATAGTTATGGAAACATGTATCGAGCTCCTAACAAGTTTATGATACAAAATTGGCCGATTTTAAAGAATATATGCGTCTAGAGTCCATTCGTTGAGTTTAGCATACCGTCATCCTAGTTACTAATTCTGGCGTAGTCATGGATAATAGGTCTGTCTGCGCATGCGCAGTGATGTGCCAGAATAGATTCGCCGCCGCTTCCGATCCGCGTGCCGCGCGCACATAGTCAAAGACAAGCCGCACAGGCCGGCCGCCCGATTGGGCCAGATTGGGCGAGTCCATGCCGGCCAATAGCGTCACACGACACATCATTTTCCGAACCGTTCTGACAAGTTTCAGTCGGTGGAGATCTGAAGTTTTGGTATAGAGAAGTCTTAGTTCACAACTGACCTATCAATGTTTATCTTGCTAATTACCATCAAACCGCAATTTTGTCAACGTATTATATTCCTACCAACATATTACCCAATTCTGAGGGACATTTCAAACAAAAAATCGCATGTACAAGTTGTGTAGTTAGGAATCGATCGTCGAACTAAGACTTCTATACCAAAATTTCTCAGAAAATTATATTTTCTTTTCAGCGCAATAATCCTTCGTGAAAATTGCTATTTTTTGTCATCCTACCGAGATGTGCAACCAGGAATAGGGGTTACCTGAGGCTTGGCTCTACTCACGGTCTGGTTCCAATATAAAAATGTTTTCCATGACCTAAAATTTAAATTTTCACGCCACTTCGCGGCGTTACATCGGTGGCCATCGTCATAACGAAGCCATCGTCATCGTTTTCGGTTAGTTGTAACGGTGAATTGAATGAATAGCATTATTAGCTTCTTATCCTCTACAAGGCCCACCGCCCATATTGCTGAGTTTTATCAGGTAAACCCGTAAAATGTCGCGCCGCTTGGCGGCGCTAAATAACAAGTACCTACTATAACATGAAAACCACCTTAAAAAGGCTGCAAAGGCTTAAATACATACATCAAAATGGAGGTACATTTTGTTGTCATTTTAGCCGACCCCCCACTCAAAAATTATCGGCGACACTCCTGCATACTCCCCCCTGCACCCCCCCCCCCTCCCTCCCCTCCCTCCCGGTCAACAACTTTTTCGCTGACGGCTGACGGCCTGCTACCTCCACTCAACAATGTTTTGGAAATACGCCACTAGATTTGGCCCCCCGCCCCCCCAAAAAAAATATCCGCCCCTGTCCGCTACTGTGTTTTCTTTCATTTTCAGCATCTCGCAGTGATCATAATACTTGCCATCGAAAGCTTTGCTAATACCTATAATATCAAACATCGGTTCAGTTATTATTTGCATTATACACCATCTGTCATGGATCAGTTACAATAACTATATATGTATATGTGTGTGGATCTGGTCGTATGGCCTATAACAGGGGTGTTGAGCTTCCCCAGACAAGTTGAGGGGGGGGGGGGGGCTGGACAAAATCGCTTAAAGTACCATGGAAATCCACCCAAAAATACAGATTTATCCACGGATTTTACCCACTTCCTTGTCGAAGTTTTTTTTTTTGGGGGGGGGGGAGGGGGTAAAGCCACCTCAACGGAATAGGATCCTACATCCCTGGCCTATAATTTGCACAGAACAGTTCAAATGTGCATCTCGCCAACAATTATCACCTGTTTAAACTTGCCCCCAGTGGCCGGTTTTTGCCTCAACTGGGGGGGGGGGGGAGGAGCCGTGACTGCGGGGGTTTTGCCCACGCAGTTAACATGTTAGACGAGTCCCTGATGCAATGCACATAGGCGTAATGTTCAAATCGGGACATTTTTTTGGGAGACGTGCCCCCCGTCCCGTCCCCCGCCTCCGACGCCCATGGGAGGGGCATTCCTGGTCACCTGATCATGGGTGGCGGGACAAAAACTGCTCATGGGAATGGTAAAACGACGACAGAATGGCCACGGCCCACGATTGACATTGCTGGACAGCTAACGATAACACTTTTATAGCAACGTAAACGCAGGCATAACCGGATGGGTATAAGACAAGCACTTCAACCTCGTTTACTAAATAGCACAAATAACCTCATCTCACTGCAGGAACTCAATGTAGCCAAACGATAGATCCCAATACACGTCAATACGACGCAAGCAGAAGGCTTCGAGCACGTATGGCCAGTGTATTGTATTTAACGTTGGGCCTCATCCACGCCGATGCGGGCTATTCCGGTGCCACATAAGAGCATGGACAACACTCAATACTCAATACTCAATACGCAAGAGGTACAGGATAGAAGGCCCCGCAGCTGGGGCCTTTAGACTCCCGCTCTCTACAGCTTAAGTCTCATTTAAGTCTTACTGGTGTCTTGGCCAGTACTTGCGCAATTGTCAATGTTCATCGAGCCTATTCTTAAAAAGCATTTACTGAAGGAGCGCCAATGACCTGCTCAGGGAAGTTGTTCCAGTTGTTAAGTACTCGGATCTTGAAGAAGTTCTGCCTCAACAGCCTGTTCACTGGGGGCTTTCTTAACTTCAGGTAATGTCCGCGTGTGCCATGGTTTTCAGCAAGCTCAAACAGCTGCTCATGTATAATCTGAATTCTTCCTGTGACAATCTGAAATACCATTATCATATCGCCTCGTTGCCTTCAGTAGAACATGGATGGCATGTTGAGGTGTTCTAGTCTCTGTTCCTATGGGAGATCACATAGAGATCTGTCAAGCTTTGTTGCTCTCCTCAAAACTCGTTCCACTGAGTCCTGGTCTCCGCAGTGTATTGGTCCCCAGACACAGTTACCATATTATAAGATTGGCCTGATAATAGATCGAAAGAGAAGTGGTATTGTCTGCCGGTTAAAGTTTTCAAACGACCGTTTCATCATTCCCAGCACTTCGAATGCTTTGGCTACAGCTTGGGCTGTGTCTACATGAAACTGCAGCTGACTCAGTAACTACTCCTAGATCCTTTTCATGTGGTATCGCTTCAAGGGCATCGCCGTTCATACAATATTCATGTGTCATATTAGCATATCCAAGGTGCATGATCTTGCATTTGTGGGTGTTGAAGGGCAGCTGCCACAATTGAGACCATACAGTTAGACTATTGATGTCTGCTTGGAGCTCATCTATTTCCTGCATGGCTGGTACTGTGCGATACACTTTTGCGTCGTCTGCAAATATTTTCATTGATAACTTAACCATATCTGGTAAGTCATTGATATATACCAGGAAGAGCAGGGGGCCAAGTGCACTACCTTGTGGAACTCCACTAGTAACTCGACTACATTGTGATTTTTCTCCACTTATTACAACTCTTTGCCATCTGTCAGCTAAAAATGCCTCGATCATTTCAGAAGTCTTCCCTGGATTCCATATGCTGCCAATTTCTTAACCCCCGAGTTACTGGGGTATATTTCATAACGCGACTTACTGGGAGGGGGGCTATTTCCCCCCTCTCATATCTCCGGAACTACTGGACCCAATCTAAAAATTCAAACAGCATTCGACAGCCCTCGGTAATTTATCGAGGGAAACATAATATTGTTGACCTCGGGGTCACCGATGACGTCACAGGTCAGGTCAAGTACAAAATGTTTGACCGTGTCAAAAGGTCTCGATTGATGGAATTGTCGCGCAAAATTGCGATATTAAACGCATAAGCTGTCGATAAATCGGTATGATTCGTGTGTCTAACACACTTAAGTACCTTTCTAAGCTGTTTAAGACCTTGGGTCAGGTCAAGGTCATCCGAGGTCACGAGGTCAAACTGCAGATTATGGTCATTAGGCGTTGTAACACATGTTTATGGGTTTGTTTTTAGTCTAGAACGCGAAAAATGTCTTTAGAACATTGTTCGTTCCATATAAATAGAAGTAAAAAGCAAAAATGGAAATGCGTTTTTTATGCATAGTAATGCTGTGAGAAGTGGTCGATTTTTGTCATTTAAAGGTCATAACTCAGTCATTTTGGAAGATATAGACTTTAAATTTGGTACACATATTCATCGCATACGTCTCGATCACATATATTCCGTTTTTTGGATAATTCTGATTTTTTCTTGAAAATTTTGTTTAAACACAAATTGTATTTGGATTTCTCAAAATTTTGAATAAAAAAAAACTCAAAAATCCGAGATAACAGTTTGATAGCCCGGTCTATTCCGAGTAGTTTAATTTAAGACAATTGAGTTTATCTCAAATATCGTACCTTTGACAGCGTTTTCCGACAACCATTATTTTACAACAAAAAACGAAGAACATGACGTCACTCTGACGTCATTCCCGGTTGACCTATCATAGGCTCATATTTTTCCTTTTGCCAACATGTGTAGAATTGATGTGAGAGAAGGTACTGCGAGTTTGGTACCAATACCTGTGTTTATTTAGGAGTTATTACAAAATAACAGGAGGGGGGCAAAAAATAGCCCCCCCAGTAAGTCGCGGGTTAACCCTATTTGTAAGTCTCCTGGCTACCCCTATTTGTAACAGGGGGGGGGGGCGGATTCCGCCCCCCCCCCCCCCGGAGATCTCGAGATCTACCCGTCCGATTTTCAAAAATGAAACGGTGTTTGGTTCCCCTCAACACGATCTACATTTCTAAATAATAAACAAATCTAAATTTTTGATAGGAGGGCAACAGGGGGGCAAAAAACACATTTTAGTGGTATTTTTGATCCAATATAGCTTTCATGTTTATCGACCAATTTTAACACAATTAATACAAATCGATAGAGATTGAATTGGAAATTGATATATGACAGTGGCGTTTGAAAATTCAAAAATCATAGGCGTGTGCAGGTCACTCAATATGGGGGTGAAGTAAATGCGTAATAAAACCATTTTTTGATGTGTTTTTTTTTAATAAATGAAATGGTATGTGATTGTGACATTATACAAAACAGTTAAAAATCATATTTTTTGCCATAGGCGGTACCAGGTTAGTGAAAAGGGGGTAAAATTGGGAAAAATATTAACCGCAGACAAGTTGCTACCCAGCACTATAAATATGTTACTGATCGTAGATAGTTCCTTTTTGCATGTTGTACTTCATCATAGGCGTATCCAGGATCCAAACTGGGGCGGCTCAATACCTTTTTATAAGTATATTATCCGCTATTATGATACTAACTAGTCAACAGTGACTATTTCACTTACAACTTCAATTAACATTGCTTACCCCCCTTTTACCCTACCTGGACTCACCTATTATCTTATAATCGTTCGTAGAGTAGCCTGTGGTGCGTGTTTCATCCGAAAACTACAGTATGTTATGTCATTGTACGCCCATGCCTCTTAGTTTCCTTGCAATAATATGACCCCCTTTCTTTCATTCCTGAGCGCGCCTCTGCGAAAAATGACTTTATTCCCTTTTCTGGCCTCATATGTGCATATATCATTATAAGCTAACCGTCTATTGCGCCGTTATCGCTGGCATATCGTCATCACCAAGCCCTTTTCATGTGCCTGAACACGCCCCTGAAACTCTATATATAATAAATTATGCAAATAATGGAAGCAGAAGCTATCTTTTACATCTTGATAACTATAAATGCCCCTAACATTGCTCTATTTGCTTCCCGCTAAGCATTTAATACTTCCTGGAACCCCCCCCCCCCCCCCCCTTTCAAGCCCCTGAAACCGCCTCTGCCATGGAATTTTGATGATATTTCATTAACATCAACTAATTTTCACTTGTTGCAATCACTGTGAACCGATGTAACTCTTTCATACTTGAGGCAGTTAGGAAGAAACCGTGAAGATCACATTTCCGTATTATCGTCAAATATCGCCTCCGAACCCACCCAAAACTGTACCCTGGAACCGCCTCTGTTCAGGTTAAGAACTCAAAATTTTGACTCCAAATGCGGTATTCAATTCTATGAAAAGTCCCAAAATTTCATGGGCCTGCTCCGAGCCGTTCTGGAGATATCTGCGAAAAACATGAGGGGGGGCGGAATCCGCCCCCCCCCCTGTTACAAATAGGGTTAAGGAGACGCTTATGGGGAACCGAATCAAAGGCCTTGGAACAATCCAGGTATACAACATCCAGAGGCTTGCCAGTGTCTATAATTTCTGTCCAGTTGTTCATAACTGCCAATAGCTGGGTGACACAAGACCTTCCAGGCATAACACCATGCTGGTGATCACTGAGCAAATTGTTACTGATCAAATGATGCATAAGTTTGTCCCGGACCACAGATTCCATCAGTTTGCAAACAATGCATGTAAGGCTTACAGGCCGATAGTTAGATGCAGCATGTTGGTTTCCCTTCTTAAAAATAGCCGAAATGTTCCCCATCTTCCAGTCACTTGGAAGAACACCCTTTTCCATAGATAGAGTACAAAGGAAGGACAATGGGCCACATAGTTGGTCAGCACATTCAACTAAGATACGGGGATGAATGCCATCTGGGCCAGGGAACTTTGTTGTGATCAGATCTGTCAATTTCTTCAGTATATCAGCCATTCTGAATTCAACATCATTGACCTGGCACCCGAAGGAATGATCTGCCATAGCCGGAATCATCAGAAGGTTCTCCTCGGTAAATGTTGTGCTGAACAATCTCCTCAGCTCTTCTGCCTTTTCAGTATTTGTACGAGCCATTGATCCATCATCGCGCTTCAAATCTTCAATGGTCGACTTTGTCTTCAACCTTGTATTTATGTACCGCCACAGGGCCTTGGGATTTGTTTTGAAGTATCTTGCTAATATGGCTTCATACTCCTTACGTATTTGTCTAGTCCTTTTCCTGAGGCTATTTCGAAGGACTGCAAATCTGGCATATGCAGCATCATCCCTGGTTCTTAAATATTTTGCGTATAGTTTATTTTTCCTTCTTCTCATACGGACTGTTTAAACATCCATAAACATATTACGTTGTGACGTCTTTGCTTTTCGCGGAATGTAATCCTTGATAGCTTTGTTCAGTTCTGACGAAATGTTGTTCCAACCAGTTTCAACATTTCCAGTGTCCACTAGGAAGTCCCAATCAACTTGCTCTAGTAATCCTCTCAGCTTTGCATACTCACCTTTATTGATATTGAAATGGTCCTTGCTGGCACTGGGAGTATCAGTTGATACCAGTATTTAAAATGCAAGACATGAATGGTCACTGGGACCCAGAGGAGCAAGGTGTGTGACATCTTGTACCATAGCTTCCTCACTAGAAAAGATCAGATCGAGGACACTTGGAGACTCACCGTGTCTGAATCGGGTGGGGTTAATTACGTGTTGGTAAAGAAAGCATTCTTGCGTGCATGACGAGAAGTGCTGTGAGACACGAATGATACACTAATCCTAATAGAAAAATAGTACAGTTTCACTATAGCACATACTCTCATACAGCACATACATCAGTACTCTCACACACACACACACACATTACATCACACACATCAGGCTACTCCGGTTGAGGTATGTTCTGTATATCTCCCCTGATGCGGGCATGGCTGAGTGACGTGTCGCTAAAGGCAGCTCATTCCGAGCGGGCACGAAGCGCCCGTGAGGTTTCTCGTCAACTTACTAGACAAATTTACATTTGACCCTGCCCGACCCGGCCATACATACGCTTTTCGGAAGCTAATAACTTTGCAACCACTGCTCCGATTGAGATTGGGTCTTCACCTTTGGATAGGTCCATCGAATCAATTTAGTGTTTGGTATGGTGAGTTCTGATAGAGGTGGTACCACAGCGCGTGGCATTTGGCACACGCGAACGTCGAAATGAACAAAATACCTTGCTAAAATGATTCTTGATCAAAGATGGCTGTATTATTCTAAGCATTGATTTATACGCTGGAGCTCAGGTCGCACTCCCTTTTGCCGGATTTGGAAAGGAGATCATGAACAATTTAATACAACTTAATTTGTATGTTGGCATGCCTTGCGGCCTGACAATTTTTCTGGAGGAATAAAATGACTGTGTTACTACCACGTGTGATCTCTTACCGTTTCATATTTCAAACCTGTTTTAGCTTTACCAGAGCGCGCTCGCTCGGTAATCGCCCAAGAAGCCGTTTTACTGGTTGTAATTTTGCACAACATGATCAGGATCAGGCACATGATTTCATCCAGGAGGGGGGGGGGGGGGAGGTGCCTCTAAGGGTCCTTTCCGAGCGTTGAAAGCCCCCCCCCCCCAAAAAAAAAGGATGAAAAGGCACGTTACAAGGATGGAAAATGCAGTATGAAAGGTATGGCATGGGCTATACCAACTTTTAGGAGCTGGAGTTAGCAAACTGCCATATCAACTTCAAATCTTCAACTTCCAATCAACTTCTGAACCAGCGACACCAATTTGGAATCAGCTATACCAACTTGGAATATTTTTTAAGCTCAAGACCTGGAACTCAAACAAAATGCGCCAGGGAGCGGCGCGAAAATTTTGAGTCTTCTGCCTTAGATATGCATTCTCATCAATGCGTCGCATTGCGTATGGTGCAGACCTCTAAAAATGCTATATTGTGCGTTTAAAAGTGCGGCAAAAAAGGGTGCTAAAGTGAACTATTTGGCCCAATTATATAGGAAAGTAGCAACATAACGCATAAATGCGCAGAAAAACGGGTCGATTTTTTATAACCCGCATATAATTGAATTTGTAGTTAAACTGCGCCGCTGAGCGGCGCGATTTTTTAAAGTTTAATTCCCTGGACAACTGCATTCTTACTGTAGAAAGGCCCAGGGTCCCTTCCGATCGTGTAGGGGCCCATCCGACCTTTTCAACGCCCTTCCGACCTGTTCAGGGGGACTCATCTGGGATCCACGAAGCGAAAAGACATGATGTGGAGTGGGTGCATATATCTAATACAAAGAGGGCTTACTCTACAAGAACAATTAAAATCGGAGCTTTCGGGTATATTGCAACGCCCTGACGAAGTGTGTTACAATATACCCGAAAGTTCCGCTTTTAATATTTGTATTGTGAAGTAAGTCCTCTTTGTATTTGATCTTCATTTGGGATATATACGTGCTGTTGGCCCTTCTGGTCTGACCAGGGTCTGACCTTCCAAGAAGCCCCTCTTGTGTGTCAAGGGGCCCATTCGGCCTGTTCAGAGGTCCTTCCGACCTGGCCAGGGACTGCACTGGCTGCTTTGTCGCCCTGCCGACATGCTCAGAGGCCCCTCCGACCTGCCAAGGGGCCCCTCCAGTCTGGCTAGGAACTCATCCGGCATGTTCAAGGGCTCTTCCGACCGGCCCAGGGACCCTTTCGGTCTAGCCAGGGACCCCTTTGACTTGCCAGGAGCCCCTCCGATCTGCCCAGCGACTTTTCTGGTCGTACTGCGCTGGCTGCTTTGTCGCCCTGCCGACATGCTCAAGGGGCCCTCCGACCTGCCCTGGGGCCCTCCGTGCTTGCTAGGGGCCAATTCGGCATGTTCAGGGGCCCTTATTACCAGCCCAGGGGTCCTTTCGGTCTGGTCAGGGCCCCTCCGATCTGCACAGGGGCCCTTTGAACTTGCCAGGAGCCCTCTGGTCTCTGCAGGGGCCTTCCAGTCTTCTATGGGGCCCTTCCGACCTGACAAAGGACTACTCTGGCTGCTTTGTCGCCTTGCGACATGCTCCGAGGGCCCTTCGACCTGCCCTGGGGCCCATCAGTGCTGACTAGGGGCCCATTCCGCATGTTCAGGGCCCTTCTGACCCACATAGGAGCCCTTTCGGTCTGGTCAGGGCCCTTCTGGCCTGCAGAGGGGCCCTTTCAACTTCCCAGGGTCCCTCTGGTCTGTCGAGGGGCCCTCCAACCTGCTCAGGGGCCCTTATGACCTGGCTAGGGACCCAGTCGACGTGTTCAGGGGGCCCTCTGACCCGCTCAAGGGCCCTTTATGTCTGGCCAGGGGCCCCTTTGACATGCACCAGGACTCTTTTGAACGTACAAGGGGCCCTCTGGTCTTTCAGAGGGCCCTGGTGGACCTAAAGGGCCTCTGAAGTGCTCTAAAATATATAAACACCACGCTTCGCGTGGTAAAAAGCCCATTATACTGAGCTTCGCGCAGGCTCGTCGGCCCTTTTTGTCGCGCTAAAGAAGGCCCTCCTGGCCTCCAGCCCCCCCCCCCCCCTTGGCTACGTGCCTGCACATAATATAGGAAGCGACGCTTGCTGGCCTCTGTACTCACGCGTGGAACGGCCAGGTCAGAGTTATGTCGCATAGAGCGGGAGCGGAGATCAGAATTGACATGAAGCTGGGAAGCAAGAGCCTGTGGTTCCCCGGTGTTTCGAATTGTGTGTAGTCAATTTAGGGAGTACTGTCTTTATAACTGCTGGGCAGTGGGCCAGCCAAGCTCAGATCGCACGTCAGAGATGTGATTAAATTTGCGTTTGCCAGATATGTCTTGAAGGGCAAAATTTATAATTTTGTATGTTCTCTGAACGTTGTATACTGAGAACGTTGTATTCTGAGAACGTTGTATTCTGAGAACGTTGTATGTTCTCTGCGAGCCATTGCCAAATACTGCTAAACAGTACCGAACGTGTGAAACGACCAAGGTATTTACAAGAAGTGGCAACCGCTCGCGGGGGATGCTGTGCCGCACGTGCGATAGTCCAATGGGGATACCACCACATTTTTTTTTACCAGGGAAGACACGTGTGAGTCCCATGGGCTATGTGAAGTGTTTATCGAACAGAACACCTAAATTTGTGACGCATAGGCTCTCTTGTACTGTGCCTTCGCGGAACCGAACAGCGACAGGGTCAATGGCGGCGCCATCATAGGGGCATGGGTGGCAGACTGTCACCACTGCCGTGACACTGGGGTGTCATTGCCACACCTAAAATTTAGGCCACCGTCAAAATTGTACTGGTGCTGTTTTGCCAAATTTGTGGATTCCGGCCGCTGCCGCGCATATGGAACAGTTCCCTTCGTCGACCAATGCAAATTTTAGTCACGTTAGCCTGTATTGCTATTCAAACTATACTATCTAGTCATGACCATAATATTCGCCAATTGGACAGAAGCTTTTCCTCTGTATCGGGTAATCTAACTTGACTTATCTAACCGAGAGCACGCCAATGCAACAGCTGTGCCGGCGCCACTGGGCGGGACAGGACAGGGTGGCGGCAACGGGCAGCGCAGGTCCAAGCAGGGCGGGGCTGGGTAGGGCGGGGGACCAGGCGGGACAGGGCAGAGCAGGACGGGACAGAGGCGGGGCAGAGGCAAACAAGGCAGGATAGGGCGGGGCAGGACAGGACGGGACGAATGCGGGGCAGAGGCAAGACAGGGCAGGGCAGGGCAGAACATGGCAGATATTAGATCAGGCAGGACAGGACAGGGCAGAGCAAGGCAGGGCAGAGCAAGGCAGGGCAAGGCAAGACAGAGGTGGGGCAGGACAAGACAGATGGTGGGGCAGGGCGGGACAGTGCAGGATTGGACGGGACAAAGGCGGGGCAGAGGCAAGACAGGGTAGGACAGGACAGGACATGGTAGAATATTAGGGCATGGCAGGGCAGGGTAAGGCAGGACAGATGAAGGCAAGACAGAGCAAGGCAAGACAGAGGTGGGGGCAGGGCAAGACAGACGGTGAGGCGGGGCAGGGCAGGGCAGAGGCAGGGCAGGACAGACGCGCAATATTTTGTTTTTGTTTTAGGAAATTTCATCCCGTGCACTGCCGGGGTTCGCGCCTACCCCAAACTGCCGGGGGCGGATAGCCCCCCCCCCATAAGATCTAGAAAACCACACGGCCTAGCGATAAGCAGAACACTGGGTTGGATAAATCGAGACAAGCTCTATCGAAAGTATACCGACCATTTTTAGATCAAGTCAATATTGATGTCACCAGAGAACATCAAAGGTCACGTTTCGGATATATGGGTGTTCTTAACAAAACCGTCATATCGATAAGGACAGAGGCATAGACAGGAAAGAGACAGGGACAGGTGACAAGTCTCATCAAAATTGACCTAAGGTCAACAGTTAGGTCAGCAGAAACTATGGAATTTAAAACATTCTAAAAATCACCAAATTGTTTTTAAGGAATAACTTTTGAAAAAAACATGATATAATACACAAAAAATATTTAACCATTGTGTTTATCTCGTCGAGAGGCATCGAATGAAATTTTGGGTGACCTAGTTAGGTCATATACAAATAAAATACCTGACCTGAAGTCAGGTCAAGGTCAGGTAAAGGTCAACTCTTGCATCATTTGATTCGTCTCGACAAGCCAAATACAATGGTGAAAAATAGCATTGCTCTACCTTGATTTGGTAAAGAGTTATTGAAGAAAAAACAGACGTGACCTGGGGGTCACCTGAGTTGACCTCGTAGAGGTCAAAGAACATAAATTTGATATAGGGCTTTGCATTTGGCACAGGAGTGGCGAATCTGGTAAAACTGGTCAAATTTAGCCATTTCCTATGGATTTATACGTGTTTTAATTTTTCCCCATTGACATAATGGGATGTCACGAAATCGACCTGACCTTAGGCCACCGATATGCAAAACTCGAGATAAACGAATTGAAGGTACTTATCACCAGATGACATCCTGATAATTTCAAACCGTTTGGTCAATTACTTTGGCTGTGGCACAACCGCAAACTTTTTTGGAGGTGGGGTCACTTGACTTGACCTTGTGACCTGACCTGAGTTGACCTGATCAGGCACGAAGCCAAGAGGGGAAGGCGGGGCGGCTAGCCCTCCCTGGAGGCCAGGAGGGCCCTTTTCGTCGCGCTGCGCGCGCCGAAAAGGGCCGACGAGACCGCGCTATCATGGGCTCTGTACCACGCGAAGCGTGGTCTTTAGAGAGTTTAGAGGACTTCACAGGCCCTTTAGGGCCACCGGAGCCCTCTCTGAAAGATCAGAGGGCCCCTTGGACGTTCAAAAGAGCCCTATGCATGTCATAGGGGCCCCTGACCAGACAAAAAGGGCCCCTGGGCGGGTCAGACGGCCCCCTGAGCACGTCGAATGGGCCCCCTGAACACGTCGAATGGGCCCCTATCCAGCACAGAGGGGCCCTGGGCAGGTCGAGAGGCCCCTAAGCATGTCGGCAGGGCGACGAAGCGGCCAGCGCAGTCCCTTGCCAGGTCATACGGGCCCCTGAGCAGGTTGGATGGCCCCTGACCAGACTGAAAGGGCCCCTAGGTGGGTCAGAAGGGCCCATGAACATGCCGAATGGGCCCCTAGTCAGCATTGAGGGGCCCCATGGCAGGTCGGAGGGCCCTCGAAGCATTTCGCAAGGCGACAAAGCAGCCAGCGCAGTCCCTTGCCAGGTCGGAAGGGCCCCTTATAAGGCTGGGGGCTCCGGGCGAGACCAGAGGGCCCCTGGAAAGTTAAAAGGGCCCCTGTGCAGATCGGAGGGGCCCCTGACCAGACAGGACCCCTGGGCGGGTAAGAAGAGCCCCTGAACATGCCCAATTGGCCCCTGACCAGCACGTAGGGGTCCCAGGGCAGGTCAGATGGCCCCTTTAGCATGTCGGCATGGCGACAAAGCAGCCAGCGCAGGCCGACCAGAAGAGTCGCTGGGCAGATCGGAGGGGCTCCTGGGCAAGTCAGAGGGGCCCCTAGCTAGACAGAAAAGGGTCCCTGGGCCGGTCGGAAGGCCCCTTGAACATGCCGGATGATTCCTAGCCAGACTGCAGGGGCCCCTGGGCAGGTCGGAGGGGCCCCTGAGCAGGGGCGGCGTTTTTTTTTGTAAGGCCTTTCAACGCTCGGGAAGGGCCCTTTCGAGGCGCCCCCCCCCCCCCCCTGGACGAAATCCTGTGCCTGATTCTGATCATGTGCAAAATTACAACCAGTAAAACGTCTTTTTGGGCGATGACCGAGCGAGCGCGCTCTGGTAAAGCTAAAACAGGTTTGAAATATGAAACGGTAAGGGATCACACGTGGTAGTAACACAGTCATTTTAGTCCTCCAGAAAAATTGCCAGGCCGCAAGGCATGCCAACATAAAATTAAGTTGTATTGAATTGTTCATGATCTCCCTTCCAAATCCGGCAAAAGTGAATGCTTCCTGAACACTGCATGCTTCAGCGTATACATAAATGCTTGGAATAATACAGCCATTTTTGATCAAGAGTCATTATAGCAAGGTATTTTGTTCATTTCGACGTTCGCGTTTCCCAACTGCCACGCGCTGTGGGACCACCTCTATCCGAACACACTAAACCAACAACAAAATTGTTTGATGGACCTATCCAAAAGTGAAGACCCAATCTCAATCAGAGCAGTGGTTGCAAAGTTATTAGCTTCCGAAAAGCGTATGTATGGCCGGGTCGGGCCGGGTCAAATGTAAATTTGTCTAGTAAGTTGACGAGAAACCTGACAGGCGTTTCGTGCCCGCTCGGTAATGAGCTGCATTTAGCGACACGTCACTCATCCATGCCCGCATTCAGGAGAGATATACAGAGCATACCTCAACCGGAGTAGCCTGATGTATGTGATGTAATGTGTGTGAGAGTATTGATGTATGTGCTGTATGAGAGTATGTGCTATAGTGAAACTGTATTATTTTTCTATTAGGATTAGTGTATCATTCGTGTCTCACAGCACTTCTCGTCATGCACGCAATATTTTTTTTTTACCAACATGTAATTAGCCCCACCCGATTCAGACACGGAGGGTCTCCAAGTGTCCTTTGTCTGATATTTTCTAGTGAGGAAGCGATGGTAAGCGAAGATGTCACACACCTTGCTCCACCGTTTCGCAGTGACCATTCATGTCTTGCATTTCAAATACTGGTATCAACTGATGCTCCCAGTGCCAGCAAGGACCATTTCAAAATCAATAAAGGTGATTATGCAAAGCTGAGAGAATTACTAGAGCAAGTTGATTGGGACTTCCTAGTGGACACTGGAAATGTTGAAACTTGTTGGAACAACATTTTGTCAGAACTGAACAAAGCTATCAAGGATTTCATTCCGCGAAATCAAAGACGTCACAACGTATTCTGTTTATGGATGTTGACACAGTCCGTATCAGGAAAAGGAAAAATAAACTATACGCAGAATATTTAAGAACCAGGGATGATGCATATGCCAGATTTTCAGTCCTTCGAAATATCCTCAGGAAAAGGAAGGAAAAAGAAAAGGACAAATACGTAAGGAGTATAAAGCCAAATTAGTCAGAGACTTTAAAACAAATCTCAAGGCCCTGTGGCGGTACATAAATACAAGGTTGAAGACAAAGTCGACCATTGAAGATTTGAAGCACGATGATGGATCAATAGCTCGTACAAATTCTGAAAAGGCAGAAGAGCTGAGGAGATTGTTCAGCACAACATTTATAGAGGAGAACTTTCTGATGATTCCGGCTATTGCAGATCATTCCTTGGGGTGCCAGGTCGATGATGTTGAATTCAGAATGGCTGATACACTGAAGAAATTGAAGATCTGATCACAACAAAGTCCCCTGGCCCAGATGGCATTCATCCCCGTATCTTAGTTGAATGTGCTGACCAACTATGTGGTCCATTGTCCTTCCTTTGTACTCTTATCTATTTAAAAGAGTGTTCTTCCATGTGACTGGAAGATGGGGAACATTTCGGCTATTTTTGCAGAGGGGAAACCAACATGCTGCATCTAACTATCGACCTGTAAGCCTTACATGCATTGTTTGCAAACTGATGGAGTCTGTGGTCCGGGACAAACTTATGCATCATCTGATCAGTAACAATTTGCTCAGTGATCACCAGTATGGTATTATGCCTGGAAGGTCTTGTGTCACCCCCAGCTATTGGCAGTTATGGACAACTGGACAGAAATTCTAGACACTGGCAAGCCTCTGGATGCTGTATACCTGGATTATTCCAAGGCCTTTGGTTCGGTTCCCCATAAGCGTCTCCTTAAGAAATTGGCGGCATATGGAATCCAGGGAAGACTTCTGAAATGGATCGAGGCATTTTTAGCTGACAGATTGAAAAGAGTTGTAGTAAGTGGATAAAAATCACAATGGAGTCGAGTTACTAGTGGAGTTCCACAAGGCAGTGCACTTGGTCCCTTGCTCTTCCTGGTATATATAATGACTTACCAGAAATGGTTAATTCATCAATGAAAATATTTGCAGACGACACCAAAGTGTATCACAAAGTACCAACCATGCAGGCAATAGATGAGCTACAAGCAGACATCAATAGTCTAGGGTTAGGTCATCTTCAAAATTTGACTTCAGGTCAAGGTCATTTGGTGATCCAGGTAGGTCATATTGCACATGGAGTGACGTGACTCGACGAGACAAACACAGTGGTATCATTTGCACGTCTCTATTTGTATTAAATGTAGAGTTATTATCAACAACGTGCTGGTGACGTGAGATGACATCAGCCGGCTTTACAGAGGTCACTGAGCAATAATTGCACCCTGGTCATCAATATTTAGCTAAAATAACATGATTATGAAATAATTTGACTGATCCCATGCCTATTATCTAAAAGGGAAGCATTTGTATATTTTCCCAAATTGACTTATAATGGGGAGGTCACGAACTTGACCTGACCGTAGGTCACCGATACAAACAAAATCCGAGATTAACGAATTGTAGGTACTTATGACCTTATGAAATCCTGCAAGCTTCAAATTTATCCGGCAAACACTGTGGCTTTGGCACGACCACACACATTTTTGGAGGTAAGGTCACTTACCTTTAAAAATGTTTGCGGAAGGCCTGATAAACGGAAGGCCTGAGACTTCAACATGGGCCTGTACGACGTTCTTGACGTGACCTGGTGACCTGACTTGAGACGACTTGAAGTTAAAACTTGCACAAAATGTGAGTAATTGATGCACACATAGCCGTGACAAATTTGCTAATAGGGGGGGGGGGCAATGCTAAATACTGGCTTGGGGGCCCGAGGTGCCCCCAGCCAGCCTGAGGGACCCTCTAAGGACGACATAATGCCCTTAGTCGGGCTGAAGGGGCCCTCGGTAGGCCTGATGGGTCCTTGGTATGCCTAAGGGGTCCTCGGAAGGCCTGACACTTCAGCATGGGCCTGCTCGATGTTCTTTTGCGACCATTTAGAGGCCCTGCAAAATATAGTGGCCTAAATCTGAGAAGATCTGGTGGGGGCGTCACTTTGACCACCCATGAGGTTTTTCGAGAATAGCGAGAGAACAACGGCGCACAGCAAATTTGGTACGGCTATGTGTGCATCAATTACCCAACATTGTGTGCAAGTTTTAACTTCAGGTCGTCGCAAGTCAGGTCACCAGGTCACATCAAGTGACCTTACCTTCAAAAATGATTGTGGTCGTGCCAAAGCCACAGTGTTTGTCCGACAAATTTGAAACTTGCAGGATTTCATGAGGCCATAAGTACCTACAATTCGTTTATCTCGAACTTTGTTTTTGTATCGGTAACCTAAGGTCAGGTCAAGTTCGTGACCTCCCCATTATAAGTCAACTTGGGAAAATATACACATGCTTCCTTTTAAGAGAATATGCATTGGATCAGACCAATTCTTTCAGAATCATGTTATTTTAACTCATTATTGATGACTCAGGTGCATTTGTTGCTCAGTGACCTCTGCAAGGTTGGCTGAGGTCATCTCAGGTCACCAGCACTCTTTTGCCAATAACTCTTGATATAATAAAGATAGAGACGTGCACATGACACCACTGCGTTTGCCTCATCGAGTCGCGTCGCCCCATGTGCAACATGACCTACCTGGGTCACCAAATGACCTTTACCTGAAGTAAAATTTTGAAGTTGACCTAATCAGGTGACCATTAATATATTGTTTCGAAGCACCTTTACGAGATAAACACGATGCTGTTAAAATTACTGCTATATGTTGAACTAATACAAAGTTACTTATGCAAAACTTTTGGGGAAAATGTCCTCGTGACCTTTGGTGACCTCAGGGGCCTAAACTATTGACCTGAGCTTTAATTTGATCGCAACTTCGGTGATTTTAATTTTCATGAGCTTTCGATTGCGTTTTTCCGTTTGTTACTAGCTCTCACAGTTCCCGAGAAATTTGGGGTTTCTAGAGCAAAGTCCTTCACTTGGAAAATGTGACCTTCGATGACCTCTGGTGACCTCAATATTAATCTGAGCCAAATAATACACAGCAACTTCGAATGGCCATGCAGAGATATTTCGAACAATGTTTTATGCGTCTTGCTAGCTTTTTTAGTTTTCGAGTTAGAGGGGGATCCTAATGGGATTTTACACGCTGATCATACCAGCTAGCAAAACTCATGTACCATTGACGTCACGACCATCGACCAATCAGAGGCCATGAGACCCTGTTTTTGGCCGGATTGGCCTACCTTGTTATATAGTTTTGGGCCGTACGATGCCCCGGTCCGGCTGATGGGCGAGACGGCCGTTCGCTGCCCCGGACCGACTGAAGGGTGAGACGGCTATACGCTGCCCCGGTCCGGCTGAGGGGCGAGACGGCCGTACGCTGCCCCGGTCTGGCTGAGGGACGAGACAGCCATACGCTGCTTTAAAAGGGTCTCTTTGTCCAATTGCTGCTATTGTACTAATAATTTGTACCTGGAAATGTTGCAAATGACATTGTTTTGGCTTTAAGTTCAAGATATGCTTTACAAAAAAAAACTTGCAACATAACTTACTTATCTAACGGCGACGACTTCAAATTGCCGCTCTCGTCAACGCCCGTCAAAAGACCGCCAAACGCTCGAAAGCGCAGCTGCGGCGCCGGGGCTGGCCACGACTGGACCAGAGCACCAGTGACATCGTCGCTAATGCTGAGCCGCTCGGCAGCCGATACATGGGGAATCCCGGAATGACACCCCCCTGTGTCAGATACAGGGGGAGCGGAAGGGTTGCTAATTTGTATACGCTTTAGGGGTGCGTCATGGTCGAGGATGGAGAGGAGACCATTTATTAAGGTAGACCACTGGTCTGACACTTCCACGCGTGAGAACACTCTGCACTCCTGTCAGTGGCTCTGAGAGCAGCATAAAAGCCGATATATTAATGCGATATAGGCGCCTAGATGAGATGAAAATCGGCTTACGGTGAGGCTTGGGGATGGACAATTTAGCTTGGATGATACAGTGATCACTATAGGGACATGGGCAGACAGATACGTCACTCAAAAACTGTCTCGTATTGGACACAAGAAAACATCAAGTAGAGATCCAGACTCGTATGTGGGACTTGTCACGTGCGGGTGCAGGGCCAGGCTGTCTAGGAACTGATTAAATCTTGATTTACATATATCATTGTCGGACGCTAGTAGGTTACAGTTAGGGTCGCCAATAATTACAATATTGGGCAATTCCAGGACAAATCACCAAGCAAGGGTGAAGCAAGGGTGAAGCAAGGGTGAAGCAAGGGTGAAAATGTGTACCACACCCCCTCCGATTTCTCTTCAAAGTGGTGTATGGGGTTATTCTCGGCGCTGATTTCGCTTCTTGAATTTGTATGGTCCAAAGATTACGGGGTCACAAGATACAGGTCAGCGAATATTCAGGTCAAGGTCAAACATTCAAATACGTTTATAATTTTGTCTCCAAGATAGAAATACATATCAGGGCAAAACTATATATCATTAGAGAGAGGAATAAACAAAGAATATGATAGCATGCAAAGTTACTCCCTCAAATCAAAATTTGTCAATTTGACCTTGAGAGAAATTTGACCTAGACCTTGAAGTCAGGTCAAGGTCAAACCATGTTTGCCTGCTTTGATGTTTTCAAAATTTACATACAAGTTTGTTCCTTCAGTTCGTAACATAAATGCAAAATTTCGCGAGGCAACTGAAATTCCTTGGGGGTCAACAGGGGGTCAAAAACCCGCGCTCCACTGGGGTGTAAATTGTACCGCCTATCGGATTTTCTCAATAACTTGAAAACTATGAAAGATAGCAACTTCAAGCTCGTTGTACCTTATTTTGCATCAATTCTACGTCTTCTCACCAAATTTGCCTGAAATTGAGGTAATACTGTGGGAGATAATGACGTTTCAATGACGTCATGTCATTCCATTTTTAGTGTAAAAACGATAAATGTTTGAAAAATCGTAGAAAATCGAGTTTTGATGGAAATTGCAAATGAAAAATGTCAAAAGAAGGGAAATTACATTGGCTTCAAGACGTTAATTTAGTATTTTTAAAAGTTTGGGGTTTTGACCCACTATTTTTTTTTGGGGGGGGAACATTTCCACGAAATCATGTTTTTTTAAAGATATAAAAAAAACCGGAATATATGCTAGAGAACCAAGTATGGACGATACCTAAAACAAATAAAAAAATAATATATTTATTTTTAACTGACTTATGGCTCCCAAGTATAAGTAACTCATGACATCATTTTTTAAGTTACGTTTTTCCGCTTTTAGTGACGAAGTACAGACAAATAAATGCCATCGCTGTATTTCTGAGGCATAACTGTCTTGAAACATCTTTGATGTATATATATTATTCAATTTAATATTTTAACCTTTTGTGACCTAACCTTGACCTGAAGGCTATTATATAGGGTCAGAGTGGTAAAATGCCTGATACTATCGAATTATACGTGTAAAATAACCCATAAAACATGTGTCGCATGGCTTCCGTAGACCTCTTGCCAATAGTTACCTTTTGTGACCTTGACCTTTGCTTACAATTTCTTTTTAGCTTATACTGGAGATGCATTATACCTTTGAGAGTACCTTGTGCGATAATAATCGCAATCTAAGGCTTTGGATGGAAAGTATGGTCCAACAACTCAAATACCTCAATTTTGACCTTTGACCTGATCGTGAATGACTTTATTTTAAGAATTTCGGGTATGAATTAGATTTGTATCCTTGAGAGCTTTCGATCGCATCCTTGCGCGTCTCGCTGTGGTCATTGGTTCGAAAGATACGGGGGGTAAAATTTACCCCCCCCCCCAGCGCGAGCGGGGCGCGTTCTGCTGTAGACCCCAGCAGTGCATGGCCTCATTTCCCAAGCAAGTTTACGAATTTATATTCAAAGTTATATTTTGAATATAACGACCGGCCAGTCGTCGGGAACGACGGTAGATATATAAACAGCTGGCGGTAGAGGTTCCAGGTCTTCCAGAAGAGGTATTAAAACGGACATCCGAGCGTGACCCATTTTGCGGCGGCTTGATAGAGAACAACTACATTTTACTATCAAACGTAGTTGGATGTTTGACCTTGACCTGAATTTTTGCTGATCTGTATCTTGTGACCCCGTAACCTGACGACAGAACAAATTCAAAAATCGAAATCAGCGCCCAGAATAACCCCATACACCATTTTACATCGAAATCTGACAGGGTGCGGTCACCATGCCTTGGTGATCTGTCACCATGCCTTGGTGATCTGTCACCATGCCTTGGTGATCTGTCACCATGCCTTGGTGATCTGTCCTGGAAATACCCATTATCAGTGGACGAAAGGAACACACGTTGCACTTGAGTTTCGAGGAACTCTAGGTGGACTGAAATGGTGGCTACGGTATGTCGAGCAGGCCTATACACGCAACCTACGTAAAAACGACCACCGTGCGGGTTACTAACTTGTAGCCAAAACATTTATATTTTTCCGTCGTTTTTGGCACCTACAGCTGATTGAAGTGGTTTTACTTTCAAATTATCTTTGATCAGTACAGCTATTCCCCGTAGCCACTACCGTCTGGACGATCGGCACGGTGCAGAGAAAAACCCGAGAACGTGACGAAGCGTGATATTGTTTCAGGGTGAAGCCATGTTTCTGTGAGTACAGCTATATCGCAATTTAATAGTTCTATATCATGACAATGATCTAAAATCTTAGGCTTTAAACTTAAAATGTTCAATGCCATAATGGATAAGGGCCCGCGTCCAATCGTATCGGAGCCATGAGGTTGGCGTGTCGCTCCCGTTGCGTCATGCGCCTGTGCCACCGGATGCTGGCCGGCAGCGCTGACCAGAGGTGCTGTGGCGGCCTCCCCTTGCGAGATCTGTCGGTCTTGTACTTGTCGGTCGGTTGCGGCGAGCGCCGGCCCCGGCCCCGGCCGCTCGCTGGTAGCCGCGTCGGGTGGGGCGGAGGCCGCCGCCGCTGCTCGGTCTGACGGAGTAGCGGGCGTCGGCGGCTTAACTCTGTCGTGTGAGTTCGGCAGTCGGCACCCTACACGAACGGGGATCGCCACCCCGGTGCCTCGCTGACGGCCGTCGGTGTCGCCGGCGCCCGCCAACCCCGGTCCGCCTGACCGGACTTCGTCTGCGCGCTCATCACGAGCGCAGACAGCTCCAGGCCCAGTTGGGGTTATCAGGCCGCGACGACTGACCAGCTGACGCTCTCGGATGGCATGAGCCCGTCGCAGCTCGACGCGACGACCAGCTCTCCTCCCTCGCCGGTTCCTGGTCGCGCCTCTGGCTGAGGATGTGGCAACATGGCCAAACCGCCCATACATCTCCGGCTAGAAGCATGCCTCTAGCCGGAGATGTATGGGCGGTTTGGCCATGGGCGCGTCCCCTAACGGCCCGGCGCGGGCCGGGCCGGCCAGTCGTCGGGACCGACGGTAGATATATAAACAGCTGGCGGTAGAGGTTCCAGGTGTTCCAGAAGAGGTATTAAAACGGACATCCGAGCGTGACCCATTTTGCGGCGGCTTGATAGAGAGCAGATCACATCCAGCACACTCAAACAGCGAGTATAGGTGAAATACAAACTATAGCACCGTATTCACTGCGTCCACTTGTCTAGTATTTACACGTCGCACAGGCTTGCCGATATCTTAAAACCACTCAAATATACGGAAAAGCCGGAGCGTCGGGGACGACGGCTGCCCCTCCCAGGCGCTCAGCCGAACTCATTATCTGAACTGATTATATATGATTATCAGTGATTACCCACTCCCCCATAACCGCAACACAAACTTATACCGACCAGTAGCGGTTCTTCCATTGAGTCACATGAGGCAGTGCCTTATCTAAATTAGCCAAACAGATAAAGTATAACTTTATTTTCCATAAATATTCAAAACAATTGGTAGGGTTATAAGGAACGACATATTTCATACACAAAACAATTTTCCAAACAGTTAAAACGCGTCCCATTTTCCTGTTATCTCAATATGTTTGCTGGTATCGCTTGGCACAAGTGAGCCTAATTAATGTCTCTCAACAGCTGTGTACCACATGTTCTTACAAATATCATCAATTGTGTTCAAAACCGGAGATATGTCACATATCAAACAAGCTGAGTATCTTTTATCTCAACAGTTATCTCTTCGAAATTCAACAAGCTGAATCCGAGTTACGTCAACTTGAATCATCCGCTGTCAAATACTCTATGCCTGACGAGCAGTCCAAGGATATAAGGTAACTTAAGATAGGCAAACTTATGGTGAAGATTGTGGGACTTTGATCGTGAATAACCTGAGCTGACACCATGAGCCATCATCGCTCGCGATATATCGTCTACGTCATCAATATTCGTTATCAGATAAAACTTTGAAAGCTGCCACATCGACATCTCGGTGCGGGAGCTTCCATGCGTCCGGCCAGATCCCATGCATCATGTGTGCCAGGTCAGGGCAAGAGATTAGTGAGAGGGCCTGCATCATGTGTGCCAGGTCAGGGCTAGAGATTAGTGAGAGGGCATGTGCATCATGTGTGCCAGGTCAGGGATAGAGATTAGTGAGAGGGCCTGCATCATGTGTGCCAGGTCAGAGATAGAGATTAGTGAGAGGGCCTGCATCATGTGTGCCAGGTCAGAGATAGAGATTAGTGAGAGGGCCTGCATCATGTGTGCCAGGTCAGGGCTAGAGATTAGTGAGAGGGCCTGCATCATGTGTGCCAGGTCAGGGATAGAGATTAGTGAGAGGGCCTGCATCATGTGTGCCAGGTCAGGGCTAGAGATTAGTGAGAGGGCCTGCATCATGTGTGCCAGGTCAGAGATAGAGATTAGTGAGAGGGCCTGCATCATGTGTGCCAGGTCAGGGCTAGAGATTAGTGAGAGGGCATGTGCATCATGTGTGCCAGGTCAGGGATAGAGATTAGTGAGAGGGCCTGCATCATGTGTGCCAGGTCAGGGCTAGAGATTAGTGAGAGGGCATGTGCATCATGTGTGCCAGGTCAGGGATAGAGATTAGTGAGAGGGCCTGCATCATGTGTGCCAGGTCAGGGCAAGAGATTAGTGAGAGGGCCTGCATCATGTGTGCCAGGTCAGGGCTAGAGATTAGTGAGAGGGCCTGCATCATGTGTGCCAGGTCAGGGCTAGAGATTAGTGAGAGGGCCTGTGCTCGATTATTCCATTGTCGTTGTTTTGCGCAGTAGACGCTGAAGTGCAATGCCTATGGATTTCAAAGAGGAACATGGTTGCATGTCGACGCGCTGCCTCTAAACCTAGCAACAAATAATTTCAGAACTTGAATACGATAGATTCATATATAAACGTATTTGAGTGCACATTTTTCAGGTAGGTACATTGACCGTGTATCTGCACGGAAATAAACATCTGGAAAACATGGCTACGGTCGCGTCAGGCCGCTCATTTATAGATTTTCCCTCTAGTTGACGAAAGATCTCTCGGGAGCTTGTTAAATATTTGCATACGTATGTACAGTCGGTCTACTAATGATCCTCCGGCGCGGAATTCCCGGTGCGTGGGTTGTGACGTCACGCCCGTCCGAGGCCGGCCGTCCCGGCCCCTGGTCGCCGCGGTTAGCGGGTCGGGCCCCGCTGCCCGTGTGCCGGAGACTGTAACTGACCGGGCGGACGCCACTGCGCCTCGGGCGCGGCGGGACCGTCCGACCCACCGTGGGAGACGCTCCTACGTGCGCAAGCGCGGTCTCAGACGTCACCGGGGGAGGACGTCACATGCACTTGCCATCGGCGGCCTCAACATACAGTCAGTGAGGCCCAAGTTGTTGGAGCTTTCTCACGAACTGGATCGACACCGGTTCGACGTCTTGTCACTCTCCGAGACCTAACTTAAGAGCGGCTACGGAGGGGTGGCCATCATCACCACGGACGGCCTCTCCAGTTCAACTCTGAAGCTGGACTTCAAAGCAACCGTACAGTCGTCTCGAGTCTCTCTGGTCGCTTCTGAGACTAGATCGAGACAAGCAGGTGGTTCGGCTCCTTCTACCGGCCGCCGCGTCACACGGTCGCTGCCCTGCGCGGACCGACATCGACGACTTGGAGATGCAGTACCAGGGTGTCCTTATCGATTTTCCCCGCGTCGAGATTGTGCTCTGCGGTGATTTGAATTGTGATGTGAGGCCAATTTCACAAAGAAGTTAGTAATCACACATGTTAGCGACTACAAACGCAAGAAAATATTGCAAACCTCACAAAAAACATTTCACAAACATTCACCACCTCTGAATTACCGATGGTATAGAAAATTGTAAACACAAATGTAAGTACAAAAAAAAGGTGAAAATGCAAACATTTTTACAAACAATATCTTTGCAAACTAGTTTGTAAATAGTAAATTGAGATTTACTGCTCTGGGGTTTTGTGAAATCCAAACTACAAACATGTGTAAAAATTATTTGTAATAAAAAATTATTTGTAATTACAAACTTTTTTGCTTTGTGAAATTGGCCTCTGCTGAAGAAACCGCGTGATTCAGCCCGTCATCGCCTTACCGAGTTCTTGTATGAATATTCACTATTCCAGTCTCTGACCCGTGACCACCACCACATGTTACTACTCCACATATGCTCGCTGCGCGATGTGTGCATGTTTCGCAACCGTCATATCGTCCAAAGTTGTAGCATTTCCACCTGTCATTTTAGCCCGCATAGCTTCACACGTGCCAGCATTCTTGTACCGCGTCAGCGATCCCCTCCTGTCACCGTTCGGTCTCGCTGTCTGCAACGCATCTACTTTGACGTCAGAGGTCTATTTTTTCGGGAACTTGGTAGTGAGCGTTGGCGACAGATTGGTATCAGCGAACTGTGAAGCGACAAATATTGGGCTTTGGGAAGTTTATGACGTTGTTGGAGGATCAGAACCCGGTCGAACCGAGCAAGAGAATGGACCTTGTTTGTTACACTTGGTTGTGCGCTCCATTCTTTGTGAGACAAAACGGGAAAACAGAAGATAACTTGGGGCGAAATTGTACATTTTTAACCCTGAGGGAAATGGTCCCAAGTATGTTTCAAAGGTAATTTTGCGCAGGGGCGGATACAGGGGGAGGGGCGTCGGGGGCCGACCGCCTACACCCCTACCCCCCTGCGCCGAAGGCGCGGAAGGTCCTCGTAAGCAGATTAATTTCCGCGCCGCAGGCGCGGAAATAGGCCCCTCTGGCCAGTGACGGTGCCCCTCTGGTCAGTGACGGCGCCCCTCTGGCTAGTGTCGGCGCCCCTCCTGCTAATAACGGCGCCCCTCCGGCCAGTGACTGCGCCCCTCCAGCCAATGACGGCGCCCCTCCGGCCAGTCACGGCGCCCCTCCCTCCGTCTAATGACGGCGCCCATCTGGCCAGTGACGGCGCCCCTCCGGCTAATGACGGTGCCCCTCTGGTCAGTGACGGTGCTCCTCTGGCCAGTGACGGCGCCCCTCTGGCCAGTGACGGCACCCCTCTGGCCAGTGACTGCGCCCCTCCAGCCAATGACGGCGCCCCTCCAGCCAGTGACGACGCCCCTCTGTCTAATGACGGCGCCCCTCTGACCAGTGCCGACGCCCCTCTGGCCAGTGACGCACCCCTCCGGCCAGTGACTGCGCCCCTCTGGCCAGTGTCGGCGCCCCTCCTGCTAATGACGACGCCCCTCCGGCCAGTGACAGCGCCCTTCCGGCCAGTGACGGCACCCCTCCGGCAAGTGACGGCGCCCCTCCGTTTAATGACGGCGCCCATCTGGCCAGTAACGGCGCCCCTCCGGCTAATGACGGTGCCCCTCTGGCCAGTGACAGCGCCCTTTCGTCTAGTGACGGTGCCAATCTGGCCAATGATGGCACTCATCCAGCCAGTGACAACACTCTTGCGGCCAGTGACGGCAATCCTGCGGCTAGTGACGACGCCCCTTCGGCCAGTGACGGCGCCCCTCCGGGCCATGACTATGCCTCTCCGGCCAGTGACGGCGCCCCCTCGGCTAGTGGCGGCGACTCACCGGCAAATAACGGCGCCCTTCCACCCAGTGACTGTGTCCCTTCAGCCAATGGCGGCACCCTTCCAGCCAGTGACGGCGGCTTGTCTTTTGGGGATTTTTGAAGAAAAAAAATGGCGCCGTCAATGGCCGAAGGGGTCACTGACCGCAAGAGTGCCATCACTGGCCATATGGGTGCCGTCACTAGCCGAAGGGGCGCTGTCACTGGCCAGAGGGGCGCCGTCATTAGACGGAGGGGTCACTGTTGGCAATCCAGCAGTGGCTTCGCCACAACATTTTGAGTGGGGACAGCCAGAGGTTTGGTGGGCTAGCCCCATAGGACTAATGTTAAAATCCTGCGAACTGGGGGAGGGGGCGATCTCTGGCCGGGAGCGATCCTGGCGGGGCCCGGCTCCAGGGGTGGTAAAGTGTTCTGTCCTTATGGGTAAGGTCAGGGACAAAATGCTTCTTCCCATGAAGTACTCGGGGGTCAAAATGCCAGTCCAAATCATTACATATGTCTATGTCATTCCTGGGAAAATTTACTAAGCGATCATGTCCTTAGAAATACTGATCGGCAAAACCATTTCAGATGTAATATTCACTTAATCATCATATTCATCACGTCAGCATGTATGTACATTTACATTTTTACAATTAGCAGTTGCGTTTCAGCTCTTGATTCTCAATAATTTAGTTTCACCCATATAGCCGACGAAAAAATATATACCAGTTATCTAGTTAGACAATTGCTCCCCCGGGCAGGGGCGTCGTTTGCTATAGGACTGATAGGGTACAGGCCCTACCAATGTTCATTTTGGACCAACCAATGCCTCTCTGGGCCCTACCAATGTTTTATAACATTTTCTAAAAGAGATAATACAATTTCAAAAATGCATTGCTATGAAGCATATACAAATGTATAGCATGGAGTCATGGACCATGTGTGGCAATGAAAATACCAAAATATCATAAGTTTGGGTGGTTTGAAATTACCTTATATGAGTTGTTCAATATAAGAACATGTATCCCTTATACTCAACTATTTCCCTAATGATTCAAACAAGACAAAATTAGTCATGACATGACGGATCGTGGCTTGCTAACATCAATGATAAATGATTGGGAGGTCAAAAAGTCTGGACACTTTATCACTTCGAAAGGATCCCTAAAGGAACCACTGATAGAAATATATGCCAACCCTATTTTCCAACATCAATATATGCTACTATAGCAAAATGGCTGGAGTTGTGTCTCAATCTAATCTGACATGGAATATGCAACATGATTTCAATGATACAGAGTTACAGTAATTTGCAAAAATGAAACCTTGCAAGAATACTTTTCTAAAATCAGAGCACCCACCAAATCAGTCCAACAGTGTGTTAATATTAGATTATCCAAAAGACCTGATTTTCATTCGCAATGAAAATGGAATAGGCAGATCCACGTTCAGGACATACGTACTGGTCAGTAGATTCAGGAATGTCAAGGTGAAATGCCTCACCCTCAACCTCAAGTTTATAATTATCTCGAATACATCAGACCCAGGACCTGTCAAATGAGCCTCCTCTTCCCCCGGGGAGTAGGGATGTAAGAGACGACAAGGATTGATCCGGGCAGGCTGTCATGACAACCGGGCGAGATGGAGCTGAAATCACATACACAAACACGCGCGTGCACAAACACACACACACAGAAAGGAAATACCGGCAAACAGTCGGCTGGGGAGAAGAGACGAGCTAATTATGACATACGACACGGGAAAGATAATACTATAGGTTGACGCGTTTCGTCATTAAAGACTTCATCAGCACCTTTGGATACGAGATGAAATTATAGGTACACACTCATGCAAAGCTATACATCAGACGAGCTAATTATTGAGAGTAATACAATACGTATACAGTAATGCAGTAAGTAATAGTGGGTAATTGATGCCTAAACAGCTGTGCCAAATTTGACGGCGCTGCGCGACGCGCCGCGTATTTCAGTTTCCCTCTATCTAATTGCCAGCGGCCTAGTACTTAGGGAGACATAAGTCAGTCACAAATATAGATATTGCTTCGGAATTCGGTTTGGGAATCCAATAAGTCTTCTGGTTTTTGAATATATTTGAAAATTTATTTTGTGACGATAAAAAATTGTTTTTCTTCTTTTCCAGAAAATCACATTTTTCAAACATATTCAAAAACCGGAAGATATATTGGAGAGCCTGCGCGGAGAATCTACGCTTGCGCGCCACCGTTTTACCGCTATTCCCGAACAAAACTCAGGGGGTCAAAATGACCCCCACCAGGGCGAAGGTTAAGTGGATCTGAAAGTGCTGAAATTGTGAAACTTCGTCATGCTGTATTTTCTTAACCCATTGAAGTACTAATCTGGAAATTTCACAGGTGAATTTTACGCTCTGGAATTCCCGAGTCATAGGTTGTGAACCTTGCAGACTTTTTGGAAGCACTTCTTTTCGGAATAAATGGGCACGTTCGGCCTCCGAACGCGTCCGACGCTTCAACAAGTCAAAAATGCCCGACACTGTATCTTACGAACCGTTGCTAGAATGCGTCCTCACACATGTGTCCGCAGAACATGTACACATCTCATTTTACCATCTTTAGACCGATTGAATAAAGGCTGTGATTTTTCTGGCGATTTTTAAATTGTGACTTTTGCCCACAAATTGCAAACTTGAACATTTTGCGGGTGGGAAAACGGCATCCGATTTTGCCGAAATGCTGCATCTGCATCTGCATCTCATCTGCACCTGCCAAATCTTGTTGTAATTTCGGGTTTCGCGTATACGGCACATGAACTGTACTTGTCTGATGAATGACAAAAGTTACATTTAATTGTATCTGTCACTCAGAAACAGATGTGAAGAGAAGAACGGGCACCGAAATGTTTGAAGCCTTAAAATGCGCGCCGAATGCGCGCAAACTTTTCCTGTTCAAGTTCCCGAATTGCTAATTTTCTGAATGTATGACTGATGCTATTGGACCCTTATTCTCAGTAGGTAATCTATGCTATTTATTATTTTGTTATTACTTTTCAGTAGGTATTTGTATCTTTGAACTAAGTATTGCTATTGTCACTCATCATATAAAACAAGCGCGAGGTAGAGGATTTGTGATCAAGGCAAAGGTTAAGTAGACGTACGCGCGTTTTTATGTACAAGTCCATTTAATTTTATGAATATTTAACTGCCATTAATTTAATTAATTAATTGAATATACCTAGTTACGTCACCTAAATGAGAGTGATGATCAAGTGGTGATGATTAATTATAAAAGTATGCATAATACAGCGTAGAGGTAATGGGAGTACGAGTAATGCAACTGAGTGCAACGAAACCGATCTTTAAGGAGGTAGGTACTCGAACTGACATAGCCCGCACCCTGCTGGCGGAATGTTTGAAGACCGCAACAACAGTGTTTTTTCTTCTTCCGGAAAGGACGAGAAAACGGTGATGCGGGGGCCCGCAATTCTTGATTCCACCTAATCACTAATCTTTAGCGCAGCTTCTCTGAAATTGTTGACCAAAGGTCATTTTAGGTCACGGCTTCAGATCAAGAGGCAGGTAAACCCACCTTCGAAAAGTTTTAAGTGGCGTAAATTATGTTGTTTGTCTCGTGGAGATGCGTTTCGCAATATGCAACATGACCCACCTGGGTCATCGCATGATCTTGACCTGAAATCAAAGTTTTGATTGACCAATCCCGGTCATGCTTGGTGTGCCTGCAAGCCTCTTTTCGATCCATCACTGTATGAGTGCCTCCTTTCGATCCATCACTGCATGGGCGTGATCACGATGGAGCAGGAGGTTTGGAACACCTGAAGTCTTAAACATTTCAAGGGGCGAATGGATACATTTTTGTCATTTATTTAAGTCAACTTTCAAATGATCCATGTTTAATTTCAAGAAAATTGTAAGCATGGGAGGAGAATTGTTTTCAGAGTTGCCCCGGCCACAAATTCCCGAAGTGTAACAACCATCATGGGCGTTACCCCACCTTCCAATAGTAGGGGGAGGGGGGGGGGGGGGGTGCGGAGGCATTTTGAAGTCGTTTCTTTCCATGCAACGCCCATAGGCGTAATGTTAAAATCTGAAAATGGGGGGGGGGGGGGAGGGGGGAGACGCGTCCCCCCCGTCCCCAGTGGTGGTTACGCCCATGGCAACCATTCACACCAATTCATTTGATTGGTTGAATTCACTTGGATATCACGTCACAGTGACACAGTATCACTACCTTTGTATCGAAATGACTGGTTAGGGCGATGTTGTTGTGTTACGTAGGCTTGGAGACAACACGTTCATTTCAGTAAGAAGGAAACCATCGAGGTCATTGCAGGTTACCAGAGTTTGTAAATTACGTTGGATCGTCGTTTAATACAGCGTAGTCCGTTTGAGTTCTGGATACGTTGACCGCCAGCGTTTTGGTTACTGCGTGTTGTTGTGGTTTTGGTTGCTGCGCGTTGTTGTGGTTTTGGTTGCTGCACGTTGTTGTGGCTTTGGTTGCTGCGCGTTGTTGTGGTTTTGGTTGCTGCGCGTTGTTGTGGTTTTGGTTGCTGCGCGTTGTTGTGGTTTTGGTTGCTGCACGTTGTTGTGGTTTTGGTTGCTGCGCGTTGTTGTCGTTTTGGTTGCTGCGCGTTGTTGTGGTTTTGGTTGCTGCGCGTTGTTGTGGTTTTGGTTGCTGCGCGTTGTTGTTGTGGTTTCCTATGGAGTGCTGCCGACGGTTTGAGTTGTTTCGGATTGGGAACGGCACTTGCATTGCATCGTTTGTGACGATTCGTGATTAAAATTGCTATTAACTTCTACTTGCGCGTCTCGACAGGAAATAGGAAATCGAGGTTGAAATATAAACGCGTTTTCTGCTTTCTAACCACAGTTGTGACACGTGTCAACTGAACTGACTTGCTCGTTTCATGGAATCTCTGGGTGTAAAATTACGTATGAACCGAATGAAAACCGGAAAATCCCCATACCATGGTGTATTGCCAATCACGGATAGGCGTAGGAACAGAGGGGGTCGGGGGGCATGGCCCCCTCACTTTCGGCCATTTTTTTGGGCTAAAATCTTGTATTTTGCTTGGTGAGGAAAGTTGTTGATGGCAAAAGGTTCACCAATACCAGAGCAGCCCAAATATGTAAAGAAATCTTCCATAGGGAAGATTTCTTCCAAGGGTTCTCTCAAAACTAGATCAAAGTTGCATTGCCCCCCCCCCACACACTTTTCGTGACGTTCTTACGTCCTTGCCTCACGTAGGTACCTCTACTGGGACAAGCTGCAATTCTGTATTTAAAATTAAACTGCCTTACCGTCTAATATTACGTATGCCATCGAAATAAATACGTATTATCGAAATATTTAGGGAAATTGTCTAAACGTGCTATTTTGGTCGCAAACCTCTTCAAGTATAAACAAAGCAATATACATATAATACAGACGCCGAATATAGGAACTGTTGCCTACCGGTCTGACAACATGTAAAAAAAAACATGTAAAAGGAGATAAAACATGTAAAAGGAGATAAAACATGTAAAAGGAGATAAAACATGTAAAAGGAGATAAAATGCACTTCTGCCTGACTACCGCGCCGTAACGAGAGAAAAAAAAACGAAATGGTTCTTAAGGTGCACACCGCGATCGCTTCGTTTATTGTCGCGTCCCAGCATCTCAACAAGGAAGGTGCTAACCGCCCCCCCCCCCCGTGGTATAATGGACTCGCTCAGCAGCTATGACGTCATCTCTAATTCCGAGTGCGAATGGTTGTTACACTTCTGGAATTTGCGCCCCGGCCGATGCCCGAGGACAGGGGCGCAACCAAGGGGGGGGGGGGGTCTAGGGGGCACCGCACGTGGCCGTGAAGTTACTGACGGATTCTGATTCGAATTCAGCGTCGAGTAGCGATTCGCTTAACAATGTGGGAACAGGTCAATTGGGTCACGCTGATCACGGAAATGACATTCATTTTGACATTCAAGGTCATCTTCTAAATTATCTGCAAAGCTAAAGGAAGGGGTGGCTCAAAACGGCCCGAAGTTGGTGTCCGATCGCCAAAATAATGACCTCATTCGATTCCTCTGGTCACTATCTAGCCGCAGCCTTCGCAACCTCACTCGTGGCAAATGACCTTGACTCTTATTTTCAAAGTCAAAGGACGGGGCTCAACACGACCCGAAGTTATTGTCCGATCGCCATTGACCTTTAAATTGAGGGTCAAGGTAATTTGCCACGAGTGAGGTTGCGAAGGGTGTGGAATCGATTGAGAACATTCTTTTTTACATCGGACAATAACTTCTGGTCGTTTTGAGCCCTTGACTTGAAAAAGAGGGTCAGTGTCATTTTCCAAGAGTGAGGTTGTGAAGGCTGTGGAATTATTATTATTATTGACCCGAGCAATTGAATGAGACCATTATTTTGGCGATCGGACAATAACTTCGGGTCGTTTTTAGCCGCCCATACTTTGACCTTGAAAATGAGGGTCAAGGTCATTTGTCACGAGTGAGGTTGCGAAGGCTGCGGCTAGATATTGACCTGAGGAATCGAATGAGACCATTATTTTGGCGATCGGACAATAACTTCGGGTCGTTTTGAACCTCCCGTCCTTTGACCTTGAAAATTACATTGAATATGTCATTGAATGTCAAAATGAATGTCATTTTCGTGATCAGCGAGCCCCCATTGATCTGTTGCCACATGTTGAAGCGAATCGCTACTCGACGCTGAATTCGAATACGAATCCGTTACTAAATTCATGGTCATGCGGGGGGAGGGGGCATCACAGGGGGCGCCTCTCCTGGGCGTTTGGACACCGAAGGCGCCACTCTCGAGTGCAGGTGGTGCCCCTCGAGTCGTGAGTGCCGGCGGCACCCTATTGGATCGAAAATGATGCCTCCTTTAGACCGGAGATAACGGCCCCAACTGTGCCTCCCCGAAAAAAGAGTTGTCTGACCTGCCCGAGATGTTCAGTGCTCACCAAGACAACGTTGGCAAGGCGCATCCTTCCTTGACTACCCTCCCCCCTCCGAGGAGGCGAAAGAGGGGGCAGGGGGCAGCTTCCCCCACTCAAAAGTTGTTTTGGGGGGGACAAACATATGATTTTGCCTCCCATTAATTTGTAAGGGAAAAGAGAAAATGACTGAGGGCCCCGATGTGCCCCGAGACAGCCTGAGGGGGACCTCCAAGGCCGACAGAAGGCCCTCAGTCGGTCTGAGTGGGGCCTTCGGCAGGCCTGAGGGGCCCTCGGAAGGCCAGGCTTCAAGCACGGGCCTTTCCGAAGTTTTTTTGCGAAGATTTAGGGGCCCTGGAAAATATAGTGGCCTAAATCCGAGGAGATATAATTTCGCGCCATTTTTTTTAGGTGGGGGGGGGGGGGCTTTGGCCGTGAGCCCTTTGACCGAGGGGGCCCCCTAGTTTTTTTCCCCCATCCGAAAATACCTTCCGCCACCACTGCTCCCCCCCCGCGCATTTCGAAAGCGCACCGAAAGCACAATTTTACCCATATTTTGTCACAGATAGTCGTATCAAGTATGGATTTTTATGCTGGTATATTTGCGTTTCTGTATTATTTTTCAATACAAACTTGCAAACAAGGTCTCTCAAAAAGTTCCCCGGCCCCGCCGGGGCGACTTTGAAGTTGCCCCGGCCGCGGCCGGGGCTGCCCTATAGGATTCTCCACACATGATTGGAAGCTGCATCTTCCCCGCCGTCCTTCTCCCGCGTCCGGGATGTAGGTGAGGGTGGGGGGGGGGGGGGGGGGGAAATATCCATTAAATCTTCCCAGGCCATCATGTCATTTTAACGTCGCACAAAAAAAATGATCACGCAACAAACACTATGGCTTCATCGATTTCACCCACAATACAACACATAGGTATGTTGCAAGCAAAAATATCAACGAGCGGTTTTCTGGATCGTACAGACTTAAGGGCATAGTTAATTAGCAGCCGCGTTTCTTTGGGGCGATCGGTTTTTCGCTGCCGGTATACGTATTTCGGTTTCCCGCATTCTAATTGCCACCAGCTAGCGTAAAACCGGACATAAGTCAGTCAAAAATATAGATTATGTTTTGCAATTCGGTTTGGGCATCGTCCATACTTGGTTCTCCAATATATCTTCCGGTTTTTCAATATATTTTAAAATTTTGATCTTATGATGAAAACTTTTTTTTTATTTCCACAATATCACAATTGTAAAATATATTTAAATACCGGAAGATGTATTGGAGAAACAAGTATGGACGATGCCCAAACCGAATTTCAAAGCAATATCTATATTTTTGACTGACTGATGTCCGGTTTTACGCTAGGCGGTGGCAATAAGAATGCGGGAAACCGCGCGACAGGCCGGCACGGTATCGGCCATCGGCCCATTGACTTACATTATACTGTGAGTGGTATCCAGCCAGCAGCGAACAGTGAACTGTCGCATGATAACTTTTTCGGAAATAACTCACGTATTTATCAACCGATTGCAATGCAACTTTCAGTACCCTAGTTTTTAACAATTTGACACATACTCTGAAATTGTTTAACCTTGCGGGGGGGGAGATTCTGCCCCCAGTGGTTTTTCACTTGCCGCTTCTAAACCGTTGGGCCTAACGTCTTGAAACTTAGTGACTTTTCCCAAAATTGAATTGCGCGTGTTATCATTTTTAAAAAAATGGCCCAGCAGAGGCGGTGACAGGCTCCTGTTTTGGGGAGGGTGTTACGAATGCGGTGTGCGGCGCATACTTCCTTCGTAGTTTGCGGTGCAATAAATGCGTCGGAAACATTTTCAATGCAATATGCATCATAAATGCTTGAATTGTAAATATTTTTGGGCAGGGCGAGGCACAAACAATGGGAAGTGATATCCTCCCTCAAATTAGGCCCAACTTCAAATTAGTAAGATGATAAAAAGCGTTACGCGCATGTTGCCCTCATGTTGTTTACCTGGATCCGCTAATGCGCAATATATTACATTTAACAAATTACAGCAAATAATGCCAAGACAGACAGCCCACATGCGACGTTCATGCCGTCGCAAATAATCACGAACAACACATATTTGTTATCAGAAAATTCCCCATTTTACATCTCCTGAATACGCCTATGATTTATATTTATTTTGGTACTTGTTACTTGATATATTGAAGACCAGTACATTTGAAGCTCAAAAACGTCTGGGGCATGATAATCGGTCAAACCACATGGCCGCAATTACTTTTAAAAACACCAAAATTTACGTATTTCTTGCCCCTTGGACCTCCATTTTTGAACAAACAAAAATTCGGTGCCCAAAGAGAAGGATATTGTCATGGCAAATCGGATGGTTTTCCCCCATCGAAATCTACCGAGCGGTTCTCGAGATCTTGGGGGAGGCAGAATCTGCCTCCCCCGCAGGTTTGCGTAATTCTGGCCGACCGCAGGGAATAGGGTTAAGTTATTAGTTATATCCTCATGAGCCGTGACCTATGACCTGTTTCTCAAAGTCATGGCAGGCGCAACTGGCGTCGCGTAGTACCGTTGCTTGTAACGTGTGCAGTTTCCGAGTGTTTGCTGCTCAGGAGCATATCGAGGTGTCAACAGTCGAGGTGTCAACATTTATGGTTTCCACTGAGATCGTGACCTCCGATGACCTGATATGACTTTGTTTTCCCTATGGCAATTTCTAGGACATTTTGTGACGCTGATTTCAATTTTAGCATCCATTTACATTATTATATGTTCCACTGGGGTCATGTACTTTCACAGGTCAACCGAGGTCACTGACCTCCGATGACCTGAGATGGCCTTTTTGGAATCTGGTAGTTTCTAGGACATTTTGTGACGCTGATTTCAAATTAGGCATCCGTTTTGCCTCGCTCGGCTTCGCTCGGCTTCGCTCGGCTTCGCTCGGCTTCGCTCGGCTTCGCTCGGCTTCGCTCGGCTTCGCTCGGCTTCGCTCGGCTTCGCTCGGCTTCGCTCGGCTTCGCTCGGCTTCGCTCGGCTTCGCTCGGCTTCGCTCGGCTTCGCTCGGCTTCGCTCGGCTTCGCTCGGCTTCGCTCGGCTTCGCTCGGCTTCGCTCGGCTTCGCTCGGCTTCGCTCGGCTTCGCTCGGCTTCGCTCGGCTTCGCTCGGCTTCGCTCGGCTTCGCTCGGCTTCGCTCGGCTTCGCTCGGCTTCGCTCGGCTTCGCTCGGCTTCGCTCGGCTTCGCTCGGCTTCGCTCGGCTTCGCTCGGCTTCGCTCGGCTTCGCTCGTGAAACGCCCATCCAGGCGTCTAACTGAAAGTATTTTGCTTGATATGTGGCGACAATCCTTACCGGGAAGTTTTCATCGTGCGACAGCAATTGCTCTAGTTTCGTCGTGAGCGACACATCTCGCCATTTATAGACTTGACTTGACGCGTTCCTCGCTGACCTGCACCGCACTGACAGGGAACAGATCCTTACGGCTCGTTCTGTAGCTGACAAGTGGGAGACTTTCCTCGGGTCTTTTTTACCCATCCTCGATTTTCACGAAACTTACAAGGCCATGACCCTCCGCAATCTTAAAGCTCCCCCGTCTCTCCCGCCACCAGAGCAGTGTTCGTCACAGGCCCACCAACCCCCAGCCCGGGCCGGCCCAGGTACATGAACACCAAGCCCAGGCCTGGACCAGGCCCGGTCAAATTCATAATATTGAGGCCCAGGCCCGGTCCGGCCCGTTCAGATTAAGCATATCATTATATTCACAAAATTTGCAATCATAATCCTAGCATATTTGCTTGTATACTATAAATGTGAAACAATGAACCAACTATGCTAGCCAAAAAACAAAAAGTCACAACCACAGCAACAGTGTGTTGCTGTGTAAGTGAACTGCTGGTTAAAATATTTTTTAGCTCTGACCTGAGTTTGTGCGACGCGCGCATTACTTCAAAATTGTCAGGACCCCAGGCCCATCAAGAGCCCAGTGATTTCCTTAAAGTTGAGGCCTGGCCCAGGCCCAGCCCAGACCCTGCCCATGACCCATAGAGCCAGCCAAGCCCTTGACGAACTCTGCACCAGAGACCTTATGGCACGCCCCCGTGAGGCTCTGGCTGAATGGGGGAGGGGGTCGTGCGAGTACCGAGATCTGAACCGTGCCGTGCCATCTGCCACCCGTCGCGACAGGCGTGCCGACATTCAGCGTCGAATCTCCGAGCAGGGCCCGACCTCTACCTGGCGCAACTTGCGGTCTGTAATTAGTGGTGAGTGGGCGAGTCTCAGGGTGCAACCTGACACGTCGGTCGATCACCTCAACGCATTATCTGTCTCTGTCGGTCCCAACGTAGCTGAGGAGATTGCCAGCCGAGTACAGCGCCTGAGCTCGCCTGCCGCCTACCCCGAGTTGGCGTCTGTGCTTGTACAGTCACACCAGTCACACTCCCCATTCTTGGGCATACCTTGTGCAGTATGCGGAGTTCGGCTGCGTGTGGAGCGGATGGATTGTGTGTTGAGTGTTCGCGTCCTTAATCCTAGTGTTCCCGCTGTCGGTGGTGTTCTCCTTCACATTATCAATTCCTGCCTCGCCACGTCCGATTATCCCGACCTCTGGAAACACCCCATCATCCATCCCCTCTTCAAATCCGGCGCCCCTTCCAATCCGTCGAACTTCCTTCCTATTTCATCATTCCCATCATCAGCAAAGTGGTGGAGCGTGTTGTACAGCGCCAATTGTACTACTACCTGCAGGGCCTCCCGTAAGTAAGTAACTGGGTGGGTAAATGCCCACCAAGTGACCATTTTCGACGATTTTTTTTTCTCACAGAAGACGTAAACGTGATTTATAAGAAGGTACCCGAAGTTTCACGTTGATAGCGCTATTCTTTTTTGAGCTACTACTAAAAATCATCAGGGGTGAGAGGCGATAAATGCCCCCCCCCCCCCCCCAGTCAATGGCGGGTTAACAAAATAACATTTTAACCCGCGACTTACTGGGGGAGCTATTTTTTGCCCCTTCTCCCGTTATTTTGCAATAACTCCTAAACCAACACCAGTATCGTCACCAATCTTGCATTACCTTCTCTCACATCAATTCTACACATGTTGGCAAAAGGCAAAAGATGAGGTTGTGATAGGTCAACCGGGAATCACGTCAGAGTGACGTCATGTTCTTTGTTTTTTGTTGAAAAATAATGGTTTGCGGAAAACGCTGTCAAAGGTAGAATATTAAAGGAAATAGTTCACCTTCAACATGGGTTTTGAACTGAAATAGCAGTTTTGTAGCCCGTGTTGAGAAATCCTTATCTGGAACTTTTCTTGGCTGAAAAGACTCTCCAGCCGAAGATACTTGACTTTTTGGCGAAGGAATACGGCGCATATATGATGTACCGTACCGTCTGAAAGTGCCAGCACTGCCACGGAGCATGCGCAGACCAATAACGCACACCATACAATCAATAATTTACAACCTTCTGTCCTGAATTGGCGCGATGTAGGACCATTTTTGAAAAGAAAAAAAGAAACTGTATTAAAAAATATAATAAAATCGTGTTCTGAAAAATGTCCGAAGGTGAACTATTTCCTTTAAAGATACATGCAATTGTCTTAAATCAAATTACTGACAATATACAGGGATAACTGATATTTTGGATTTTTGAGTTTTTTATTCAAAATTTTGAGAAATGCATTTTATTTGTTTACATTGTTTTGTTTTTTAATCAGAGTTATCCAAAAATCGGAATATATGTGTGATCGAGACATGTTCGGTGAATATGTGTACCAAATTTGTTATCGATATCTTCAAAAATGACTGACCCATGACCTTTAAATGACAAAAATCAACCACCTCTCCTACTGTGCATACAAAAAGCATTTCCGTTTTTGCTTTTTACTTCTATTTATATGGAACAAACAATGTTCTAAGGTCGTTTTTCGCGTTCTAGACGAAAAGCAAACCAATACACATGTGTTACAACGCCTAAAGACCGTAATCTGCAGTTTGACCTCGTGACCCCGGATGACCTTGACCTGACCCAAGGTCATAAACAGCTTAGAATGTTACTTTGAAGTGTCAGACTCGCGAATCATACCGATTTATCGACTTCTTATGCGTTTAATATCGCAATTTTGCGCGACAATTCCATCCATCGAGACCTTTTGACGCGGTCAAACATTTTGTACTTGACCTGACATGTGACGTCATCGATGACCCAGAGGTCAACAATATTAGGTTTCCATCGATAAATTTCACAGGGATATTGAATGCCGTTTGCATTTTTACAATTGGTTAAGTAGTTACGGAGATCCGAGGAGGGGGGGGGGATCCCCCCAAGTAAGTCGCGTTATGGAATATACCCCAGTAACTCGCGGGTTAACGGACTTCCTGCCATAAGAGGTGCATCGTGCAGTCGCGCAGTTAGTCATGTTTCAAGCACACCACTATTGCATTCGTATCGCCGCCTCATCGAAATTCCGCGATAGAAACCCCTGCATATCACGTACTGACTAACTGCCCTTGCCCAGCAAAAGTTTCTTTGGACATGCCTGATTGCGTGAGCAGAACCATGACTTACACAATCCAATCATTTGACTTTTGCGTATGAACGAGGCGTTGCCAAGCGCTCCAGTCTACCGGCTTGCAGCGATATGTCATGTGCGTCTTACAGACAACATTGCAACCTTGACAACCAAATCAATATCAGATTGGGCGGGTGGGGCGGACGTGGGGGTTACTTCAGGCAGGCACAGGATGGGAGGGGTCATACGCGAGGAAGCGTTAGATTTACTCGCACTCGCGCTAGCAGCGATAATTTGAAGTCTAACCAAACCAAACGAGAGAAGACAGCCAGAAGACGTCGAGCCAAGGTAACCAGCCCATTAAAATCGGTCCCTACCTGTACTGAACACTGCCTGTCGGCTCCCCTGAACAGATGGCCCCGGTGCACAGCCAGCAGCCCCCGCTGCTGCTGCTGCTGCTGCTTCAGTTCTGGCTATTGCTGCTACATGGCCTCCTCGCCGACATCTCCTACTTCGTCATCACCCATGACCAGGCGGCCTCCCCGCTGGCCTCCATACCCGTCTGCAGCGTGCTGCAGTGCGCCTTCTGCTGTCGTACCCAAACATCCTGCTGGGCCTTCAACTACCGCTCCAGCGGGCTCTGCCAGCAGTTCTCCCAGGACCAGGTATGCCAGGAGAGCGGAGCCGTCCAGCCGCTGTCCGCCGAGCCGGGAGGCCGGTTCGGGATGCCCCGCGGCGGCTGTGTGCGCACCTGTCTCCAGCTGCTGCAGCAGAGCCCGGCGGCGCTCAGCGGGGTCTATCAGCTGGCCGGCTGGAGCGTGCCCGTGTACTACGACCAAGCGCTGGACGGCGGCGGCTGGACGCTGATGGTCTCCTCCGTCTCCCAGACCTGGACTCCGGACGACACTGTCACGCTCGTGACCGGCCGCAACCAGGAGACGCTGAGCATCGAGACTGACTACTCCATCCTGGCAGAGGGCGACCGTGTGCTGAGCTTCGGCACTGGAGACCGGTTCGTCTACATGTCAGTGCATTGGCAAAGGCCAGTTTATCTACAGATCACGTCCCCGTTCCCTCCGTGGCGGAGCCCCTTGGCAGGGCTCAATACAAATATGTGTTTTGCTAGGCCGTTGCTTAGTGCACTAGGTACCTATGTAAAACATGTATCAATTAGCGCATTGATTTGCAAGATAAGTTTTTAGCAACGACATTGTGACTCAGTAAAACAGCCTTTGTCACGGCCGGATTTTGCCAGCATCGAGCAGGTTCGTGCCGTTAATACCATCACGGCGGTTAGTGCCATGATTTGCCGGAACGTATGCTACCTACCTTTCCAGCACCGGAACCCAACATTGCTAGAAGATCTCTTACCGAGCATGTACATTATCGTGTTTGAGGGTGGAATGTTCATGGATCGATAATGGTCTTCAACAGTTTTCCTTGACCGGCTTTTACCTAGGATATATACTTAGGAACCATAAACAAATAGGTCGTTAGCAGGGGCTCCGCCACAGGGGGGAAAGGGGGACATGCCCCCCCCCCAAAACAAAAAATGGGGAGACTTTTAACATTGCGCCTATGGGCGTTGCATGGAAATAATCGACTTCAGAATACCTCTGCCCCCCCCCCCCCCCCCTCCCCCACTTTCTGAACGTGGCGGAGCTCTTGGACGCTAGTGGCGCCTTTGAACGTGTATTGATGCTGCTTATGTGTTGGCATTCGACAACGCACACTGCTTTTCTAAAGCCAGCAGTTATGTATGACGAAGTATGTCAAGACATGTGACTGCTGAATGGGGATCACCGCCGGGCCGGCCGGTGCTCTCCATTCAGCATTCATGACATCTGAGGTGTGATGGCGTGTTAATTTGGTGTTAGCAATACCATCACGGGAGGGGTGCGCGGGCGTGTGTCCGCTCGATTAGGTTATACAAATGTAAAAAAACGAATATTTATTTCTTTGCTTCCAGCATAGGAACGGTCAGGAGAGGTGCCGCGATATAGGTGCTCCAAGCACCTCTGCACCAATCCTCAGTATTCTGCAGTGCTTGTTTTTATGTACGAATTTTGGAAAATAAAATGATGATGATGACGATGATGACCATCCTATCGATCTGTCGTGGAACGCCGCGCATGATGAAGCCATAACCCATTGTCACACGAAGAGGGCCCTCGTCAGGCCTGAAAACGTTCTATGAGGGTTAGAGAAAGCGTCTGCGAGACCTAAGAGGGTCATATGCCGGTATGGTAGGACGTTGCAAGGCTTGAGAGAGGACTATCGGTAGGTCTGTCACTATGAGAGGTGCCTCGGGCCTGAGAGGGACCTTAGGCCGGTAAGACAGGGCTCTCTGGCCTCAGCTCCTTTGGGGCACTATGGATGGACTTGAGAGGACTCTCTGTCGGTCTGAGCGGAGCCTATACGCTTTTGAGATAGGGCAGTAGTCTAAGAAGGTCCTATCCCGATCTGAGAGGACCCTGGGTCGGTTTGAGAAGGCTCTTTGCTGGCCTGCGACCGGCTTTACTGGACTAAGTCGACAAGATAAAGCCCTCCACCATACTTGAGAGGACCATCAGTAAACCTGAGAGGACCCTCGGCTGGTCTGAAAGGGCATTTGCTTAACCCGCGCACTGCAGGGGGGCGGGGGTTGATTTCCCCCCATGTTTTTGGAAGATAGCGAAAAAACGTCGGCGCCCAGCGCCACCGGGTTTTGCTATACCTGTTTGGACATCAATTGCGCACACGTTGAAAAAAATTGACCTCGGTCATCTCAGGTCGAGATCAGGACGAGACGTAGCGTAGTTTTCGAGATCTCACTCGAAGGGGGCTGAAATCATCCCCCCCCCCTGCAGTTCGTGTTCGGCTCAAACCCCCTGCAGTGCGCGGGTTAAAGAGCCCTCGGTCGGCTTGCGAGGACCCTTGATCGGTGTGACAGGGCCCTCAGCTGCTCTGAAAGGGTATTTCCAGACCTAAAAAGGGTCATATGGGTTTTGCCGGTTTGAAAGGGTCTTCAACAGGTCTGTCTGAAAGGGCCCACGCTCGGCCTCCGGGGGTGTACATAGCAGGATATGGGAAAGGAAAGTTCAGGGTACCCACTCTGCCTTCCAGGGGGCATACTCGGACCTCAAGATGGGTCACTCTGGCCTCCTGAGGGCCCACTTTGACCTCCAGAGGGCCCCTCTGGCTTCCGGGGGCCCACTCTGGCTTCAAGAGGCCACACCTGCCTCAAGAGGGCCTACTCCTACCTACACAAGCCCCTCTTCGGTCTTCACTTCCAGAGGGTCCACTCCGGCCTCCAGAGGGCACACTATGACTTCCAGAGAGCATCCTTGTCTCCATAGGGTCATCTCTGACCTCCAGAGGCCAGATGATCCATTCTGGCCTCTCTGGCTTCAAGAGGGCCCCGTCTGGCTTACAAAGGGACCCTCTGGTATCCATAGGGCCTACACTGGTCTTCAGAAGGCAATAATGCTAGGGCTGCTCATGAGGAGCATGCAGATGTCCGTTCGCGCACACAGAACGCGATTTGACCATACCGCAGCCCTTGCCGCTTATTAGGCACACGTGAGGTCGATAATGGAATACGGTAGCTTAATCTGGTCCGGCGCTGCAGTCACCTACCTACGTAGACTCGAGCGCCTACAACACCGATTCCTGATGTGGCTGGGATCAAAGACGCAAGCAACGTGCCCACCAGTCGACTACAAATCACTGCTTAAAAGATTCGGCTGCGCATCAGTCAGGTCGCGTTTTACTCAGATGGATCTTATGTTTATGTGTTCAGTGTTTGGTGGCCGCCTGGACTGCGCCGAACTTGTGGGAATGTTCCCGTTATCGGCACCAGGCCGACGCACGCGGCGCCCTGAGCTCTTCCACGTACCTCGTGGAAGTGGGAGAGTGGGAGAGTGAGCTGCTTGAAGAGGGGCTTCCTGGTGTGTCTACCACAACTGTTAAACTCCCTCACAGGCAGCAGCCCTCAGACTGATTTATTTCTTCCGTCGCGCTCTCTTCGTTCAGATATCTTGAAGTTCGTTGATGATCAGGGCACTTACTCAGGCTAGAGGTTGCTACTGCGAGCCACATCTACTTATGTGATTAGTCATGGCTTTAATTTATATATCCTTTTTACCTTTAGGTCTTTTGCCTCCACCAGCGCTTCATTTAATTTAATTTTTACTTTTACCAGCGCTTTTAATGGCTACTTTATGCTGTTGTTTTTACGGCACATGTGGTGTTGTTACTTTTACTTTTGTACTACTTTTACTTTTGTACTACTTTTACTTTTGTGTTTTTACTTTTTGTACTGTGCGGGCTGTGTTTCGTGTGGACTCGCGTTATTTGTGAATGTTTTAATGTATCCTAGTCTGACTGCAACCGTAACTGGGCTCTGCGCCTGTGGTTGTTTTGCTGCAATACAATACAATACAATATATTACCTCCAGAGCCCCCTGGCTACAAGAGGCCACACTCGACTTCCGGAGGGCCTACTCTGACCTTCAGATGGGCCACTCGGAACTCCTGAGGGCCCTTTCTGACCTGGAGCCCAGGCTGGTCCTTCGGGCGCACCTGGGCTCCAAGTGACATTGGGGAGGGGCAAACAATATATTGCGCCCTCCTTGGCCTTTGAGGGGGCCATGACCCAGATGTCCTCCCTTACGACTGCCTATATGAGGCATAAGAGGGCTCTTGCCAGGCCTTCCAGGCCCTTCATATGTCTGAGAGGGTCATTGCAATTTTGTATTGTGCCCTTCCTGGGCCAAAGCGGGACCTACGCTTGTCTGAGAGGGCCCAGGTCAGGCTCTCGAGTAGAGGCCCTATGCCGGCCTGAGGAGGCTTTTGTCAGGCCTGGTGTTCAGGAAAGACTAAGATGGCTTTTTAGACCGTTGGCGGCCCCATACTAATCTGAGAGGGTCTTCCTGAGTCTTGGGTCCGAATGGCCCTTTATTGCTATTAAAGGGCCCTACGCCGTCTAAGAAGGCCCTGGTTGTTTTTTTTCCAGGGATTTGCCCTGGAAAAGTTGGATTTTTTATCTCAAAAGAAATGGAGGAACTCAGGAAATCGCGCTTACTGCAGCAGAGCCGATTAACACCCCCCCCCCCCTTTTACAGGTAGTGGTTGAGCTGTTACAGTTATATCCACTTAAATCACAGGATATAGGATGGTGAAGTGATGCAAATTGCATAGCCCTAGATGAATACATACAGGATTAAATGCCATCAAAATGGTGCTCGATCGTGTGACGACCTGTGTGGCGACCAGTCACCACCGAGATAAATTTAAGGATTTAATTTCATCAAAGCAGAAACGTAGGAACGTCATAAAAAATGGGGCAGTGAAGCTTTTATCTTGGTTAGAGAGAAAGTCGACCACCAGTGCAAGATTTCCCGGCAAAGGTGTGTTCTTTTCGTCTCGGTGTATGTACCATGTGCTTTGTAATTTTATCTCATTTAATGTATTATCATTACAGATTTAAGGAAAACAAGCCAATGTAAGGGACATGGGCCCTGCTCTCCGTCCATACACATATTCAGCAAAGGTGTACTATTCCACAAGATATTACAGTCACACGATAACTTTTGAAGCACGAGATCAAATGATGGGCTGATCGTGTATATTGCACTGTTATAGTTATAAGTTGACATCTTCTTAGACATCTTCCTACTTCCTAAGATGACATCTTCCTGACATTTTGTGCCAGTGGTTTAGTTCGTTTAATTGATTTCATAGGACATCGCAAAAATATTATGTGATTACGTATTAAATCACTGATGAGACACATGACAGATAAGCAAGTATTTGGTTTTCAACTAGACTTGGGTCGTATTACTGATTCATCTTTGACTTTTTTGCAGCGTGTGACACGACTGTTTTATTGACTCAATATCTGGGCTACCCGGCGTTGCCCGGGAAATTAAGTACCAACCTGGCGGTGTCTTTGGAACCAAAACACCCCCGCTCACAGATAAAAACAAATCCGAGATATACGAATTGTATGTACTTATGACCTTATGAAATCCTGCAAGTTTCAAATCTCTGGGACAAAGACTGTGGCTCTGGCACGACCACAAACGTTTTGTTTTGGTAAGGTCACTTGACGGGACTTGATCAGGGGCGCAGCCAGACCTTCAGAAGGGAGGGGGGGGGGGGGGGGGCAAGCCCTTGAGAGAGGCCCCCCACCCCCCAAAAATACCCCTGGATATGAAAAACTACGGATTTCTGCCACTTTATTTTGTGAGGCCCCCTTTTAAACAAATTTTCTTTGTCTACTTTTGATGAGCTGGGTTGGACCAGGACCCTCAGTAGGCATTGTACTGAGCGCATTCCTAATTAATACTGTTACGTACAGGAGATAAAACATATCTTAGCTGACAACAGGTGGGGGTCGGCTTTTGAGTGTGGGGGCGGCTGGAATGACAAAAAAATGTACCTCCATTTTGATACGTGTATTTAAGCCTTTGCAGCATTTTTTTAGGTGGATTTTCATGTTATAGTAGGTGGGTATGTACTTGTTAGTTAGCGCCGCGACATTTTTACGGTTTTGCCTGATAAAACCTAGAAATATAGGCCTTGTAGAGGATGATAAGCTACAAATGCTATTCATTCAATTTAGCGTTACGACGAACCGATAACGATGACTATGGCTTCGTCATGACGATGACTACCGATGTGACGCCGCGAAGCGGCGTTAAAATGTTAATTTTAGGTCCTGGAAAACGAAATGTTAATATTGGAACCAGACCGTGAGGTGAGATGGCTTGGAGAGATGGTCCTGGCCTGTTTCCACTATTAGCTCTTTGGTCCAGCAAATTGCGCACCGCTGGATCAGCTTCCGGGTGCCGATCTCCTCGTCTTTGCGTTCGCGTCGCCTTTTTCAGAACTCGGCAAACTAGCTAAACATTTAGCCTGCTTGAAACTTAAAAGGGAATATTGTATGAAGTGAATGGGCCCTGGGGCCTGCAATTACCGCCAAGGAGAGCCTCTGCCATACACTTAATGCAATTCTTTTTCCCATTTTCCAAATTTGTATAAGCAATTGCGAAACTTGTGACATGCCGAGAATCGGCGCGAAATTTTCCAGTTCTTAAAACTCTAGATAGCTGGATTTTGACTGCACTGCAAAGCAAATTTTAGGATAAATTGTTAATTTTTCACTAAAAAAGTGTGTGTTTGTGGGGGAGGGGGGGGGGGGGGGGGGATATGTCGACCCTCCTCCGCCTTCTAAAAGTGTGTGTGTGGGGGGGAGTTTGCCCAGACCCCCCCGCCCCAACCCTCCCGTCGGCGACGCCCCTGGCTGACAAATATTGCAGCACACACTCTCCTGAGAGGGAAATTGTTAAATTGTTTTGTACTACCATCACCCCCGAATTAAAAAACGCATCAGACTTATCAAATTACCATTTTTAAACCCAAGAAAACATTGTACCAGGTGGGTCAGAGTACAGCACATTACCGCGCCGACCACGGCTAGCAAGCGCTCCAGCTATAGCAGGCGCTCCAGGCGACGGCTAGCAACCCCTGGGCAGGCAGGCTCGAGGACCCCGTTCACAGACTCAATCAGGGGTAAGCAAAACCATTGGTTGGTCGCCGTCCAAATTTGTCCCACATGAGCTGGTCGCCGTGTAGGCGGTAGAATTTTGTGGCAGCGTTTTATTGAATATTGCCTTAGGCATTATATTTCAATCCGAACTCTCTTTTTCAACAACTCGCGCTTTCACGATTACATTCATGTTGCCATCCAAAACACATTGTGGTTGTCTCACCTGTATTTGTTCAACATTTTGTGCAGTAGTCTGCAGCTCTTATGCGGCCCAAGATCACCCACCACCCATCAGGGGTGGCGCCACGGATTTTTGTCAGGGGGGGGGGGGGGGGCAAGTCGAAATTTAGGGGGCCTCCATTTGAGAGGAGCCTCCATTTGAGAAGGGCCTTTGACCTCCATAGGACCCCCTGGCCTTCAGGGCCTTTCTGACCTCCAAAGGACCCCCTCTGGCCTCCAGGGGCCCACCTTTGACCTCCGTAGGTCCCCCTCTGACCTCCCCTCGGCCGCCGGTTCTCGCCCCATGGGCGTTGATCCGGCGACTGGAGATCATGATCCCTGTTTTAGAGGCGGATTCAGGGCCTGTGAGGGGGATCAGAGCGCGGCCTTGGTTCAGGTGTCGTTGATGTTCCTCATCGATGGCGTGACGACGACGTGCCTGGACGCGATGGCCGGCTCTTCTCCCCCTGCGGTGCCGCATTACGCCGCCACTGCCTGAGTGGGCACCCGGTGGCGAGTGATTGATGGCGGTAGGAGGGTCGGCCATGTGGACAGAGGTCCCTTGTCCGGCGCGCGAGCTCATGTCGACGCCGACGGTAGACTGGAGACGGTAGTAGAGTGCACGGCCTTGCGATTGGTGGAGACGGCGGTGGTAGCCTCTTCCAGAAACTGTAGAAAGGAGTTTCGACTGGCGAGGCACATGGCCAATTATTGAAAATACTAAATGAGGAAAACAATATTAAACACGAAAGAAAGAGGCACGAAAATCACTTCGGTCGGTCTGAAAACACTTCTTCCGAATACCAGGCAAATCTTGCAGGTGGCCGAAACTTAAAATCGCGCGAAAACACTAGAAAACTGAGGAGCGACGCGAAGGGGCGGCTGCTGACTTACATTTTTGTGCTATCCAGCTGGTCCACCGTCCTCCAGAAGCGAATTGGCTCTCCGGGAATAACCTATACAACCAAATCAAGTTAAAAAACGACACCAGCTTTGAAAACCGTCGACCCCCACACATTACAAAGAATGGAGCTAACCGCCAACCGAGCTGGCGCAGACGCCATATGGCAGCTGCCTGCCAGCTGCCATATGTAGTTCAAAATATACAACTGCTACTACGTTCGGGTGACGACCACGGCGACCACCGGTCGCCGTCCGTTGGCGTTTTCGCGCATCTGGTATGCCATTGGTTTAACACCGTAT